>JASPKZ010004715.1:0-24612 GCA_030220185.1 Diploptera punctata | reverse complement strand
AGGAAATGGCTGAATTCAATACCTAGGAACAATACTCCTCAAATAGGATTGAGACGCACAAAGAAATGAAACATAGGCTCACTTCTGAAATGCATGCTATTATTCATTGCAGAGACTTTTGATGTCCGAACCCTTTCAAAAACGTTAAGCTGAAAATATTATAAGACTATTATTCTACAGTTATTTATATGGGTGCGAAACCTGGACTCTTACTTTGAGGGAAGAAAGGAGATTACGAGTATTGGAGAATAACGTTCTTAGAAAATTTTTGGAGACCAAAGAGAGATGACAGACAGTGAATGGAGAAGACTACCTACACTAACTACATGGTCTTTATAGGAAGCCCATATATAATAAGAACAGTTTAAGTCCCGTTCGACTGCGATGGCAGGAAATGTTTGCACGTATGGGGAAGAAAGACGTGCATGGAAACTTCTTGTAGGAAAGCCAGAAGGAAAACGCCAGTGGTATAGACAAGAATGAGGTGGAGAACAATATTAACATAATTTGAGAGTTATATTATACGGGAAGGATTGGAAAGCATTAGCTCAGGATAAGGGATGTATGGAGACTTATGTCCGTGCTGGCATGAACCTACGGTTTCGATAGTGCCGTGAGTAAGTAAGAGTAATAAGTAAGTAATTATCAACACTGATAACTATTTCGTGAAACACGACTCGATTGGTTAAAAAAAAGAAAGAAATCATAAAAAGTGATTGGGCATGAGTCCAATTTGGGCATGATTAAATACTCATAAAAACGGTTGATTTTATTATCATTCTTACAGCGGTTTCATACCATCTCATCAGGCGAATATCATAATTACATTTGTATCTTTTTGAGTGTAAAACATGTTTACATAGTTGACTATACCATGAAAATATACAAAATTGTATTTAACATTCATCTGATGAGATACAGTGAATTAAACAGCTGTTATGAATGTTAAATGAAATAAATATTAATTAAATCATATAACTGCATTTAACCTTGGTTTACCGTCCAACGTGTACAGGAGGCAAAATCCGTAACTCTATAATTACGTCGTTATTGGACAACACGTTCTCGTACGGGGGTGAGCACTAAGGTGCGTATCTATGAACGCATTAGACCGTAAAAGTCGGTTCCCTGCTGAAAAGTTGGCAACCAAGGCTTTTTGCGTACTCAAAAATCTGTTTCAGATGCGATAATAATTGTCGAAATTCCTAAGCCTACCTGGCGAGGCTGACTTAGCAGAGAACGAATCGTGAGCCCAACCCGATGGGAACCGATGGTACAACCGATGTATTTGAAACCTGGCGCGTACGTTTGCTGCTTGAATCCAAGATGTGGCGGATTCTTGAAGACTTCGATCATGTTTTCGGTATACGCAGGAGAAGAGGAATTTGATAGAGTCTACCAAAGAATCAACTGGAAGAACAGGAGATCGGCGTAAGATCGCGCGACGCAGACGTCGTCGTATACGATTATATTGCGGGACGCACGCGTAAATGCGTTCCTCTAGCAGACGAAAATAACGGAAGTGGTTTTATCGCTAATAAATCCTGGGTCAATTTCTTGCCAATATTACGAAACAAACCTACTTTAATGCACAAGACCCTGTCAGTGGACTCGCTAATTCGAACTTTGAACGTTCTCACGGAAAACTCAACTCACCCAGAGACTAATTTGTTTGCATGCGCCCGTAAGAATTTTAGTAAACTAAGTCCTGTCAAGTACTCAATCTCTCTCGGGGTATAATGAGAGTCCCTGTCCAGGGATAACGGGTGAAGACCTCAAACGGTTGGATCGGCAAAAAGAACAAGCTTCAATAAAAGCGAGACAAGTGGAAGAGGCTGCCCTCCACATGAGTTTTGTATAGATGGAGCATGTTCAAATCCTTTTGAGGGTGGCAGCCCCACCCATTGGACCATCAGGCAGGTTTACCTGCTACGAGCAATTCCAACTCCCCGCGACCAATATTCGGACAGAAAAACGAGAGAATATACTGAAATAAATGTAATTGGTTTGAAACATGTGCAAAAAAGCCACATAATTGTTCATGAAACAGATACTTTATTATAGATCTGAAGGCCAAATAATGTAGGAAGACCGAACCACGACGTTTGTAAGGACGACCTGTAGTATATTGTGCAGCGGGGAGCGGAACGGGACAACAGGTCCATACATGGAAGAAGAAGATGATGATAATGATGTTGATTTTTAAAACTTGATGGTGGTATTTATTAAAAATATTGCTTGAATTTGTCTAAATGGAACAAAGAATATGGTGCATGTAGCAAAACAGTTTTTCAGATATGTTTGGTAATTAACAATGGGTTAAAGCAAAGTGATATAATAACTTCTCTAAGATTCAATTTTGTACTGGAACATGCCATCAAATCTTTAAAGGGTGAAGAAGGCCTACAAATCAAGGACAGACTATTAATAAATGATTAGTTTTATGCTGATGATTGTATATTATTAGGCGATAGGCGAGGAGACACAAAGGGCCAACATGCAACTATGTATTGACCAACACCAAGAAAATGAGGCATGGAAAGTAAACATCGATAAAAAACTAAATATATTGATATATAGAAATACATTGTATAATGGAAATGGACAATTAATGAGGGAAATTTTAAAGAAGTGGTTGAATTCAAATGCATACGAACAATACATAAAAAAAAAAGAAAGTGTACAAATAATTAAACGTAGGCTCAACTCTGGAAATCATGCTTATTATGCATTTCAGGGATTCTTGTCGCCCAACTGCTCTCAAAAAAAAATATTAAAGTAAAAATATATTCAATTGTTATTCTCCCAGTTTGGACCATATTATTATGCATGGGAAACATGATTCTTACTTTTAAGAGAAGAAAAAGAGATTACGTGTATTTGAGAATAAAGTTCTTAGAAAATGTTTTGGATCAAAGAAAGGTGAACAGACAGGTGAATGGAGAAGACTACATAATAGTGAGATAACATAATATTATAGGAAAACAGATATAATAAGAAGAGTTAAGTCTCGTAGACTGCGAGGGGCAGGATATGTGGCACGAATTGGGAACAGAAAGAGGGACGTGGAAACACACCAAACGATATAGCGCCCATTAGGTAGTACTAAGATGTAGTGGTGAGAATAACAGATACTGTAGAGCGTGCAAGTACTAAATGCTGATAAACCATTTCATGAATACAAAAAAAAATGTGATGACCATAATTGTTCCCCGCATTTTTTTTATTATTAGATGAAGGAGATTTCCACGCAGAGCTTTGCTGTTTGCTTTCAGGTTTGATATTATATAGCCATTTAACCAATTTCACCAACTTTAACTACCTTGAAAAAAATAAGGATAACCGTCCATTGTAGCCGTAAGGGACACATCAATATGTCCTCGATTTACATATCACTCACAGACAGTAACCCGGGAGAATGACGCTCAAACTTGGCCGCGTGTACGAGATACACTAAGCTAAAACAAATTGTAAAAACAAGTTTTTTTGGTAAATACTATAATATAAATTAATTATAAGTGTGCGCGCCATAAAAACGAAGTATTAAGGGAAACTAGAAAGTAGACACTTTTTTAAAATGTTATAAAACTATGGTAGTTCCAACACTGCCTATATGGATCAGAACACTGCGTCTTAACAAAAAAAAAAGGAACAAAGAATACAAACTCACGGAAATGAGGTTTTGTGGGGTTGGCTATGGCATACAATAGCAGATCGGAAACGAAATAAAATTGTACGAACAGAACTAAATATATTCAAACTATTAGATAGGATTAACACAATACAAAGATGGGATGGAGCACATCAATAGAATGGATAACAATAGAAGTCCAAAACATATTCTTCACTGCAGACCACTATACGTTGAAATGTAGGAAGATCCAGTAAAAGACGGTCAGATCAATTCTAATATGAGATCGAAACAAGACCTTAAGGTCTGAACCTTAGTGCGATGATGACGATGAACGTTTTTGAGTGTATTATTATACTATAAAAATTAATGATAATTGTTAATTGAACATTCCTCATATGTATTGTTCATCTCCACCTATATCAGCCATGTTTTTGATTTGAGTACGTTATAACATATACTGTGTCTCTCATATTAATATTCTAATATAAGTTTTATCTGTAAGATCATAAGATGGCATTGCGCTTACCCAGTGTTTAAGGTCACTGCAATATGTCTCTCTCCTTACCTGTAACACAAATCAACAATATAGAGTGCATTGCATGGTAACTGACGTAAATATTGTAACAATATAAAATAATATGTTATTTTTTAATGGACGTTCAACTGAGATTAAATAGATTTAGGTCAATTCTGCAAAACAATAGAAAGAACACTGAAATATAAAGTAGAAAACAAACATTAATAGAGTTTCTATAAGTAATAACATTTCCAGTACTTCTATATGGCACTTAGAACTGGACACTAACTGCAGACTTGTTAAAACAAACAGAATCTTCAGAAATGCAATTACTTCGATTTGTGGCAGGTTGCACGTTTGTTAGATCACAGAAGAAACATAGACATCAGGAATGCACTGAATATACAACCAATTATGGCAATGATCGAAAAATATAGGACTAATTGGAGAGGCCATGTTCAACGCAATCTCACCAACTCGAATAGCAAAAGCAGTCTTGACTTATAATCCCATAGCCCTGAAGGAATGGTCAACGGAAAAAAGTGAAAGGCAGAAAAAAGACATCAGATGATAGACATATAAAATAAATGGTTTGTATGCAGATACAAAAATTTAAAGCTGAGTTAAGGAAAGAGTGGAGAATGCTGAGTTTGCAGTGAAAAGACCTGCTCTTGGGCAGAACACTATGTATGATATAGTAGGAAAATAAGTGTTAGCCACCTATGAAGAGATGGCGTGACTAATTTTAAGCCAGAACAAGCCAAAAGGCCTAACTTGATGTCGATTATATTATGATGTTCTTTTAGCCTTCAGATAGTAGGCACAGATATCGAAGCCAAATACCAGCAACGGCAACCCACTGTGGGAAGAAGATAAACTTATCTGCTGGAATATAGCGGAGTGAAGTGAGGCGAGTACGCGCAGACAACAGGTTGTGAGGATTATGCAATCCACCAAGTCAGAAGTTGCATTAATTTAGTTTAAATGACATATTTGGCTCTGGATTTTAGTGCCTTGCAGTTAATAAAAGCAGCAGATATATTTTTTGGACACGCCCTTCATACATCACAACGTTTTCTTTGAGAATTTCAAGGTAAGTTTCGGTATGCAATGGTTGATAGTTTCCTTGACAGGTAGTCATTCATATAGCGCTACCACTACAAGAATGTGTTGGTTTTTGCTATTTTAATTCTTATTAAGTAGACTCTTTGTTGTGTTACAATACATATCAGTTATTTAACGATGCCGTTTGAAAGCAGAGATCATTAGTGTCCCAATTAAATATGGACGTGAAAGGATCAATAAATTTTAGTCACAAGCATTTTATTTCAGATTTAAATATATTTTACATGCCGCACATACCCGAACACATAACCCCAATAAATAAAACTACTACTTACTTCGTACCAAAATGAAAGCATAATAATAATAATAATAATAATAATAATAATAATAATAATAATAAAAATAAAATAATCTTCACTGAAAAACATAAAAAATATAATCGACCAACGTTTAGAGATCTTGAAAAGGCGTTGACAAGTTAACAGAAATTAATTGTGGAATATCCATCCATAGTAATTCTGCCCGAGGCAGGACTTCACTGAAATCATAGCATTTTCATGCTATGCTTGCAGTTTTACTAGGGAATTGTAGGTGTGGTAAGCTTCCCGTTGCTTTCCACACCGGTGAAGGATGAGGATGACGATGATGGCCAATATGATTTCGGGGACCGTTTGGACCTTAAAGTTTTCCTGACATTTGTCTTACAGGTGAGGAAAAACCCCGATAAAACCCTCACACAGAAAAACTGCCCCAACCGGGATCGAACCCGGGCCAGCTGCGTGACAGGCAGGCACGCTACCCTACCTCGAGACAACGGTGGATTGTGAAATATATGAAACAGAAAGGCCAACTCAGGGTCGAAACAACTGCAATAACAATATATATAGAAATAAAATTACAATAGAAGCTGGAGTAAAAATAAAGAAGAGTACAATAGCACCATAAATAGAGGTGTAGACAGGATGTCCGCTTTCATCCTACCCTTTTAATAGGATATGAACGAAATCATATATAATGGGCAGGTAAATTTGGACTCACATTGCAAAATAAGAAATCAATCTTAGAATACCTTACTTTTTTCGCAGACGACCAAGTTTCTAAATATCTAGCTCAAATATGGTCTACAAAATCACTCACTCTTTCAATAATACCTGCTTGTGGTCTCGAGGTAGCGTGCTGCCTTGTCACGCCAAGCGGCCCGGGGTTCGATCCCCGGTCGGGCAGTTTTTCTTGGGTGAGGTTTTTATCGGGGGAAACTTAAGGCCCAAACGGTCCCCGAAATCATAGGCCCAACCGGTCCCCGAAATCATAATGCCATCATCACATGGTCATCATTATCATCATCATCATCATCCTTCACCGGTGTGGAACGCAACGGGAAGCTACCACCACTACACAATTCCCTATAAAGCTGCAAGCATCGCATGAAAATGCTATGTTGCAGTGAGGACCTGCCTTCGGGCAAATTACTATGGATGAGGGATGATACAGATATAAATTGAAAATATCAATAAGCAAAGGTAAACTTGGCTTTTAAAGGATCAGATACCGTGAGAGCTAAAATAATTCTGGAGGGAAACCAGTGAACAATGGAATCATTTTAAAATACATGGGTTATGAAATCTCCTATTTTAAAAATGAAGATCTTTTTATCAAACTTAATAAATTAATTATATATGTGGCACAATTAAAATAATTTTAAAAACACAAGAATGGAAAAAAACAAAATTTTATAAAGCAGTGGCAGGGCAATTTCTAAAATCAAAAAGAAAAAGATGACTGCAATAAAAAAATCGCAGGGAAAATGGATATAAGGCATTTTCATATAGAGCCTAAAAAAACAACAACACTATGATAAATAAAGACTTGACCTTATTCATCCCTTATTACTCGGTATGGTAGTGAATTTGGGTTTTAACTAAAGAGAAGGGAATGTCATAGAAGTACTAAATGAGATTCTGAGAATGTGGCTGGTGGAACTTCTAGATAAAGAAGAAGTGAAAGATATATAAATTAGCTAAATATTTTAAACGCTAGATAAAATAAAAGAATCTAGAAAAAAATGGAAAGAACTGTCAGAGAATGAAAGATGATCGGCTCAAAAAAGTATACTAATTACAAACCAAGAGGAATAGGAATGTTGGTAGACCGAAAAAAGATGAGCCAAGTTTTTAATCAAAATCTATGAGTACCATTAGGTTCGTCTCGGGCTATAGCCGTCGTCATCGTTCTTCTACTCGACGTTTCGTCTACGGCTGCGTAGACATCTTCAGAATCTGCGTGCCTCTGAACTACTCCAGGCGGCTGCAGACTTTGAGGAGTTCACAGAGACCCGCAGTATCTCCTGAAGATGTCTACGCACAGAGACGAAACTCGGTAAAAAACGACTGGAACACGCCTATATGACCGGAAGACGAACATAATAGGGATCAAGACGCCGGCCGTGAAAGCCTACAGTTATACAAAATATATGAGACCGGAACAGCCACATGGCTTAATCCGGGATTGTTGTTGTTGATGATGATGAGATGATTATCACTCACGGGCTAGGTAATTGTCTATTCGTCTCACAGCTGTTTGTCCATCCTTTCACAGGCCTTCCTACACTTCTTTAACCCTTGGTTGTAGAAAATGCTGCCTTTGGTAATCTGTTACATTCAGTCCTTTACGGTCTCAAAACAGTTATCTCTAGATTAGTTGACTTTATCATTCAGGGATAGATATTAACCGGGCTTATATGGTCATGCTGGAGCTGAGACAATCGTGTGAACATTTGTTCTCTAAGGAAATTCATTTCTGCGCTTGTATTCAACTATGTAATTTTTTGGTCATCCAAGTTTACTCCCAAAAAGTAATGCAGGGAACTGCCAATGGTTTATAAACTTCAATCAGTATTTTCTTGGTTTGTGCTAGAATGTTGGGGTAAGTTCCGCATATCATATAATAATATTACCATATTATTATTTAATATTCCATGCACCAAGTTCTCATTGCGACATTTTGTTATTCTCTCATGCTCGGAGTTTTGTAACCCACTTCGAGGTTGGGGCACCTGGAAGGACGAAGCGGATTCCGATGAGCCGATAGATGATGATGGGAATGCAGCAACAGGAGAGGCCTTATTCCTAAACTTAATAGAATGAGGCGAATATAATAATGATGGCCAGATGATGTTCGGGAACGTTGAGCCAAAATTTACTGACGTTTGATAGGTGAGGTGAAAAAAAACTCGCAGAAAATTGTCCCGATTGGAATCGAAATCGGGCCCGCTGCGTGACAAGGCCTATAAATAAGAATAAAAAATATAATAATAATAATATAATAACAATAATAAAAATAATTAAAATAATAATAATTAATATAATAATAATAATAATAATAATAATACTAATAATAATCATAATAATAATGCTATTCTTTCCAATCTGTGACGCGATTATTTAGTTCCTCCTAAACGTCGTCAAATTTATTCTTAGGGTTTCATTTTCAAAAATTTCCCCTATTTAAATTTTTTTACTACATTTTTTGACGATTATTTTCATACATTTTTTTATATAATTAACATATAGATAGCATAAGACGTGCAAATATATTGATTTTAACGAATGTTTATGAAAGACAAACTAGTCGCGCAGTCACATAGTGTATGAACTAATTAACTGTACACATAACTTCAGAATTTCAGGACTAACAATTATTTTTGGCGTTGTATTCTTCAACAGATTAGAGTACTTAAATTGTTTAATTAATAGCTTTTAGGTTAGTAAAATATAGTGTTTTAAGTTGGCTGCATTCCGAAATTCCATAGTGTAACCGCCTTCGCGTTTTTTTTTTTGGCACATGCGCATGGTGTATGAGAGAAACTTAGAAAAAATGTTTTTCGCGTCAAATATTGTAAAGAATCCCCAATATTATTTTATTATTATTATTATTATTTATTTATTAATTATTTATTTCTTTATATAAAGAATTTAATGTTTACACACATATTTCTGTGCCTAAAGTTTTATTTTTCCTTCTCCACTTCGTCTCTCTCCATCCATCCATGTCCTCCAGTCCTCTTGCTCTCATTCCATTCTTACTTACTTCCTGCATCCACAGGTTACGAAGGTCCTTTCCTCTCCTCTTCTTCCAGGTGGACACACATTCCAATGTTTTCCTGGGTAATCTCTCTTCTTACATTCGTCGTACGCCCCCATAACCAATTTAATTGCTTATACTGTTATATAATCTACTATTGAATAACTAATATTCATTTTTTCTCTTATGACAGTATTCTTATTTTGGGTAATTTTGAACATCTTGCTGCTCTCCTCCAGAAATCCATTCCATCGACATAAGTTTTTGTTCTAAGTTTTCTCTTGAATGTCCAAACTTCAAAACTCCATATGTGACAGTACTTCTCACTATTGAATTAATAATATTATTTATTTATTTAAACTAGCAGAGTTAATGTCATAAGGCCTACTCTCCACTCACAGTGAAAAAATATTAAATACGCAAAAACTAACTAGATCAAACTAACTCACTGGTACTATTGACCCATAGAATCATGGTCGCGCGGATATAACCCTCTCATACATCCTTATGCTGAACAATGTTTTCTAATCATTTCCTACATAATTTAATTCCCTTCAAACCATGGTTAATGATTTCTCCCAACCCATCTTGGCTTACCAATGTGCACTGTCCTCTGGTTTACGTACAAGGAGCTCCCATGCTCTGTCTTCCATTCTCCATTCGTGTAACATGTCCTGCCTACCGTAGTCTCATAACATAGAATACATAATTCATTATAGGAAATACATATACAAATTAAACTACAAATAAAATAATCAAGTCAATGTTAATAGATGATTCTAAAAATCTGAAAGCATCAATCAGTCTCTGAAATGCCAAAATAAATAACTGTTGGTATTTTACCCCAGGCTGGTAGCAAATTAAATAATATGTGTTGAAGATCCAGGTATTAGTAATTAATAACTCCAGAAGACAGCAAGTGATGAACATAATTTATTTCACAATCTATCACGTCCATGATTACATGTCACACTTTGTTCAACATATAATAATACTTTGAACCATTACATTTAAAATCCTAACGTTATCACATATGACAATCCATCGATCCTAGAAACCGTCACAAATGATGAATTTCTTCTCTAAATAATACAAATTGACCATCTTCGATTAAAAGAATGAGCACGCATCACCCAACACTTAGAATCCACAAGAATTCTCTATGAGATCCAATCTGATCCAAAAACCACAGCCCCATTTGTCAAGGTAGGCATCGAAACCATCATGTACGAACCAATAATGTAATAGTATAGTATTACAATGCGAGGTTGGGAAATGGTTTTTTACAGACGCGAGGAATTATTAAAAAACCGAGTTTTTAATTTCCCGGAGATTCTGTAAAATACTTCCCAAACGTGCGTTGGTACATTATTCTTTTGCACGATGGTGTTTTCAAATATAAAGTAATAGTAAAAAATAACATCTTTGTTGGAAATATTTGCGTACATTATAAAGAACTGACTAACGTTAACAGTGTGGCCAATGTTTATACTGTAAATGCAGAAAATAATTTAAGTTAAGAGACTACACAGGCCGAGTCACCAATCTGGATTAAGTGACGGCAAAAAAGGTCGGTTTCATTTAAAAATGCAATGATTTGTTTCATATAAATGTATAACAACTACCTTTTGGAAATAAGTAGTGTTTATAACATTATACGTAGCACACATAAAGGCCAGTGGTTTTACTCCCGCACTAGCTAGGTAACTTTTAATATTACAGTATAATTATTTACGTACTTGATAGGTTGGCAACCCCGAAATTTAGGAAATGAAACTTCCAATCATGGTCGCCATTGCTGTAAGTACGTGCAAAAAAATTGAAGTAAGAAATAAATAATTACCAATGAGCAAAAAAGCAATGCCACCACTACATCAATTGATTACAATATGGAAATCACTGCACACTAGAGTGATTACAACAATAATAAATAAAACCCCCGTTAATAAACACAACAGAAATACATCCTTTTTATAATATTCTTAGTTTTGTTTGTTCTACTTTATGCGCGGCCATATCGTTGATCCGATTGTGATGGGGCTTTTTGCAAAATGTTCAGGAGATTCCCGGATGAACATAGGCTATAAGAGAGTTGTGATACTCAACTATTACACCCTTAAAAATCTCATTTTGTAGTGGAAAACGTGGGGAAAAAAAGTAGCTTTTTGGACGCTTAAATGGTTTACGCTGCATAAACCATAACAATCACAAAAATAATGTACACAGAATTGAATATCTCAACAGCTCTACAAAACCGTCCGCGACAGCATATGTTTATCTCTTACGGATAACTTACAATAACCATTATGTCTTTCATTGATGCCAAGAAGATTGAGACAAGTACGTAGATTCTTGTGCAAGTATAGCAGCACATGGCGGGTATTCTTTTACGGATAACTCACAATAACGAATGTTGTCTTTTAGCTCATTTATGCCAAGAAAATCGTGATAAGTAGATTCCCAGGCAACACCGGGTAATCAATACGGGGTATCTTAAAATAATTACGATATAATTTTATAATTATTTTTCCTTTCACTTATTCAACTAAACATAAAAGCACATTAATTTTCATTTATTTAGACGTAGCAGCGCACGCCGGGTATTAGCTAGTATATTATAAAAAAGCGAATGTGTGTACGTCTGTTATTTATGAACTTCTAAATCAAAGCAACATATTTTTATCAAAATTTGTACATACATGTTTTCAGGTACGGGGAGTGTTTAATCGCTATTATTCTCTAAAATCATTAGGTATAGAAGTTAACCTGAAACGAAAATTTAAAAATCTCTCTAGCGGTCACAATTTTCAATGTATTACATCCAAATTCAGTATATCCTATTAAAATAAATTGAGGTAGTTATTGTACAAAAATAAGCGAAATCCGGTCATTATTTGAATAATTTGAATTCCAGATTTTTCTATGGATAAAACATCTTCTCGAATAGCCTAAGCTATTTGATAAGCAGTATGAGAAATAGGTTGATCGTTTATCACAAAAGACCATTGTAAAATGGTAACTGGTCTAGTGAGCATTCCTTTCATTAATTTTTTTGTTTGAGATTGAGCAAAATATGTCCAGAAGTGGAGGTTTACCTGAAATCCGAAATTAGAAATTGAGTCTTTGCAACCTCCGGCGCCATATTTGGTTCGTCCCAATGATTACCACATAATTTAATTAACCCGTAATTTTATTATGGGTGTACAAGAGGAGCCGGACATCACAGAAAAGAAAAGATTACAGTGGTAATGGCCATGTCAAAAGAATACCAGAGCAAAGATTGCCTAAAATTGTTATGGATTGGATCCCAATAGAAAGGAGGAAGAGAGGAAGGCCGAAGAAAACTTGGATAGAAAATGTACAAGCGGCTATGAATATCAGAGAATTGGAGGAAGAGCAATGGAAGGACAGAGAGGAATGACGTTTGGTTTCCGGAAGACTGCGGCAGCTGCCATGATACCGGATGATGATGATGAATTTTATTTTATCTACTTTTATAACAGTCAGTGAAGCTTTATTTCACTAGGCAACAAAACCTATACCTTATATTCTAACAAAACACAAAACATGCTATCAAAACATAAAAATACAGGTTCAACAAAAACGTAAAATACACATTAATAATGATTCCGTAAAACTACATAACTGCTTTTCTGGAAGTATATTAATAGTTGCATCTTGGAACTACTTTTAATTTTTTTCTGATGAAACCGTGAAAACCATCTTTTCTCCGCTCATTTTTACTCTAAATTCGCGTATGAAACTATCACCCAAAATTGTAGAATATAACAACAATATTTTGTTGATTTATCGTGTTTTTTTCTACAAAGCCCACGTTACTATTTCTCTAAACATATAATTTCCGCAATAAATAAATTTCATTAATTATAATAAATTTCCCGGTGTGGAAAGCAACGGCAAGCTATCACACCTATAATTCCCTAGTAAAACTGCAGAACATAGGATTAAAATCCTATGATTGCAGTGAAAGACCTGCCCTCGGGCAGAACACTAATATATAGAAATGAATGTTTGTTTGTTTGTTGGTTTGTTTTGTTCGTACTTTATGCGCGGCCATACCGTTGATCCGATTGTGATGCGGCTTTTTGTAAAATGTGTCAGGAGATTCCCGCGATGAACATAGGCTATAAGACAGTTGTGATACTCAACTTCTACACCCTTAAAAATCGCCCTTTGTAGTGGAAAAACGTTAAAAAAAATAGCTCTTTGGACGCTTAAATGGCTTACGCTGCCTAAACCATAAACGAATACACAAAATTAATGTACACAGAATTGAATATCTCAGAAAGCTCTAAAAAAACGTCCCGCGACAGCATATGTTTGTCTCCTACGGATAACTCACAATAACAATTTTTGTCTTTCATTGGTGCCAAGAACATCAAGAGAAGTAGATTCCTGTGCAAGCATAGCAGCACATGGCGGGTATTCTTTTACGAATAACTCACAATAACCAATTTTGTCTTTTAGCCCATTTATGCCAAGAAGATCGGGATGGGTAGATTCCCGGACAATGCCGGCTAAACAGCACGAGGTATCTAAAAATAATTACGATAAATGTTTCCTTATACTTGTTTAACCAAATATAAAACACATCAATTTTCGTATTTCAGCTCATTTATGTCAAGAAGATCGGGATAAATATATTCCCGGGCAACGCCGGGTAATCAGCACGGGGTATCTAAAAAATATAAATTTATAATTATTTTTCCTCTTACTTATTGAATTAACATAAAATCACATTAATTTTCATTTATTTAGCCGTAGCAGCGCACGCCGGGTATTAGCTAGTAGAATATAAAATAGAAAATACAGTAAATATACAACATATACAAAAATACTCTTAACGTAGATAGAATATTGTAGGCAACATGTTACAAAATTAGGTTTAGTAACTCGCAGCTCTTACAAGTTCTAACTTGAGTACCTCGTTACTAAACCTCTGTTTTTGTAACTTGTCATTTAATAACTATCAACTTATACAAGATAAAATAAAACATATTTAATTTATTTAGGTAGCGGACACGCCGAATATTCGCATGTAATTTATAAAATGAACAGTACATCACAGTCGAAGTGTTTTTGTAACCGAGAGTTTTTGCAAGCTCTGTGAAGTACCGTGCGTTTAGATAAAGGTTAGATAAATAGCTCTGAATTAATTTACTGTGCTTCAATGGTTCAACTTTGTCCAGCACTTCACAGGAACAGAAACTTGCCTTCAAGCCACTTGTAGACTTGAGCAAACCATAAACATACAGAAATATGTAATATAAACACTTAAATTTGTTCCGAATCAAAAGAGAATATTCTCCAGGATTCTCTAATTTAATCAAAAATGTATTTGTGTGTGTTCCAATCCCACACAAAGAATTTTTTCTGCTTCTTGTTCCTCACTGGGAGGATAGATGGCATTACAGTCTGAAAACTTCAAGTATAAAACATCAAATCATCATCATCATCCATGCAAGTATTATAGACCATGTGGCCTGTTACGACGATCTCAAAGAGGAGTTTTCCATCCAGCGCTTTTTTTGAACGTCCCAGCGATCTTTTGCCTTGTGGCAGTAACGAAGCATGGCTTTTGGAATTCTATGAGACGGCATTCGTTGAAGATGGGCTTTCCAGATGTTCTGGTAGTTTTGTATATGGTCGAGGGAGTAGAACCTCAGAAAATATGTAAATTACTGATATTATATTCTATCCTTTACCAGCCACATAGGCTAGTGGTCAGCGTTTCTGACTACTGTTCACGAGGTCCCGGGTTCGATTCCCGGTCACACCATAGGAATTTTTCCTTAACCCGTTTGCTTCAGGTTTAAATTCTCAATGCATTTCCCCAGAAACCGGATTTAAGTTATTGTAAATTATATTGTCTGTTTTCAGACATTCAAAACAAACAAAATATAACGGTACTTCCGATTCCGATTGAGGGTCTTTCCACTTTTCAGCGGTTGCCCTTTTACCAGCCGGCTGCTGGCCCTTCACATCCACATGTGTCAATCACAGAGGTAGATGATCAACAGCCAGTGTAGGGGTGACATGTGGTTAGCATGTCGAGTCCCCCAGCCGTTATAGCTGGTTCCTCAACCTGGAGCCGCTACTTATTGTAGCTACCCAATTGCCTCACGATGCTGGATGGGCATCGGTCCCATACTGGCCGAAATACCATGAGAAAATTTCTTCCCCCATGGAGACTCGAACCAGCGCAAGTCCCATAGCTCTGCGCCAAGGCTTCCTACCTTAACCGCTCGGCTACGGCGCGGGACATATAACGGTACTTGAGATCACAATAAGGATGAAGGTAAAAACACATAGCTTTACTATTCATATATATGTTAACAAAAGATACTCTGCCAAGGGATTTACAAAATATATAACAGCAGAGTTAAGCGAGTGTACCTCGTCTTCTGAGTTGAAGGTCATTTAACTCCCGGCGAGTCTAGCTCGTCTTTTGAGACGAATGGGTTAAAGGGAATAATTCCTGAATTGCCCCATTATCTGGAGTTTAGGTTAAGAACTCCTCTGGCGCTTTATCATCCATCATAATCGGGGTAACGTAACTCCGCCTTTTAGGCGCCCCAACTTCAGAAGTGGGTTACAATTAAGCCAATGTCAGGAGAGAACACCAGAAATGTCAAAATGATAACCTGGAGCATTGATTAAAAAATATATTACTATCCCAAGTTAAATATGCATGCGGAATATATGCTTAGGAATGTGCGGTTAATTTTCTTTCTTCTCTTATTATGTTACCCCTGTGTTGTGTTATTTGAGTGGGAGGGGAGCGCTGGTAAATGATCCGTCATCTACAGAACTCGTTGGCCTAATGAACAACCATGTTACTACTGGGCAACGAGCTGTTCCTCCTTTGCCTTCCTCATTACATGTTGCCAATTCCCGTCCGCTGTGTTGTGTTGTGAGGCTGGTGATAGAGAGATGACAGACAATGATTTTAAATTATCTGAAACTATCAGCAGTCGTCGACTAAAAGACTAATTTGGTTGTCATGTAAAGGTATTTCACGTGTTTAGGAATTATCCTTTCCATAGAGAAATGGTTCGGCGATACTAGCGCTAACACACTTACCCTTTAGCCGGGCAGACTTAACTTGCGCGAGTAATATATCCTTCACTCCGTGAGGCACCTATCCCATTGAGGGGGTGTGTGACCCTCACAGCCAATAGAACAAACTTCTACACAGACACAATATAACTTTAGCGTGTAAATATTGATCATAGCTTGATAGGATTAGTCAACTTAAGCGTAAATATGAACCATATTTTGTTAGAAATAGTAATGGAGAATATATTAATTTAAGTAAGTGCAAATAAGAATAATAACTAATTAGCTTTACTAACTAAAATATCAAGCAAGTGTAAATATTAATAACTAGCTAATGCCCGGCGTGCCCTGCTACGCCTAAATGAATGAAAATTAATGTGTTTTTACCTTTAGATAAATAAGTGAGAGGAAAAATAATTATAAATTTATATTTTTAGATATCCCGTGCTGATTACCCGGCGTTGCCCGGGATCTACTTATCTCGGTCTTAATTATAAATCTATATCGTAATTATTTTTAAGATTTCCCGTGCTGATTATCCGGTGTTGCCCGGAATCTACTTATCTCGATCTTCTTGGCTTAAATGAGCTACTAGACAAAATTCGTTATTGTGAGTTATCCGTAAAAGAATACCCGCCCTGTGCTGCTATGCTTGCACAGGAATCTACGTACTTGTCTCGATCTTCTTGGCATCAATGAAAGAGAAAAATGGTTATTGTGAATTATCCGTAAGAGATAAACATATGCTGTCGCGGACTTTTTGTAGAGCTTTTTGAGATATTCAATTCCATGTACATTAATTTTGTGTATCTGTTATGGTTTAGGCAGCGTAAGCCATTTAAGCGTCCAAATAACTACTTTTTTCATGTTTTTCACTACGAAGGGCAATTTTTAAGGATGTAGGAGTTGAGTATCACAACTCTCTTATAGCCTATGTTATCCCGGGAATCACCTGAACATTTTGGAAAAAGCCCCATCACAATCGGATCAACGGTATAGCCGCGCATTAAGTACGAACAAACAAACAAACATTAACTTTTATATATTAGATAACCGTTAGTTTTGGC
Source organism: Diploptera punctata (assembly GCA_030220185.1). NCBI lineage: Eukaryota > Metazoa > Arthropoda > Insecta > Blattodea > Blaberidae > Diploptera > Diploptera punctata. Next base: position 7,169 of record JASPKZ010004715.1, on the reverse strand, counting down.
CAGTGCTATTATAGGTGTGAAAAGGAACCATAACTGTGGTTGTATAATTAACAAAATGCAACGTTCGAAATGCAAATAAGAACCATAACTAGTTAGGATAACTTAGCATCATAATAAGTCTAAATTATATTTTAAGGAAACGAAAATAGAAATTATATCTTCACAGTTTAAAATCAGAAAAAGAATAATATTATAAATTCTTAGCTAGAAATATCAACATACATAAACAGGAAAGAGATGTTTTAATATTGCCAAAAGTAAACCAAGGCATGTAGTACTGCAGAAACAGTAATGGAGCATGCTGCCATATGAAGACTTAAAAAAAAACTCCTACACAGTTTTGCCACAAGAACGGTTTCTGCACTTGTTCCTTGAATGCATTCGAGAGAGGGATCATAACAATAGCATTGGAGCGGTTTTGTCCACCGATATTTTTATTAGGTTTCACAAACTGTCAGTGAAACTGCTTGAAAACACATAAGGAAAATCTACGTTGACGAAATCATTCGAGCTCACTCAATAGTCGTCTGTTAGTATTCATTGGGCGCATTGAGAGGTCTAAAGTGCTGCAGAAGCTCTTTAGCAAAAGTGGCTGCGGAAATATGTGAAATTCGTTTAAATGGACCGCTGTTGCAGCGGAACAGCCAAATTCCATCCATCCATCCATAGTAATGCTGCCCGAAGGCAGGTCCTTCACTGCAATCATAGCATTTTCATGCTATGCTTGCAGCTTTAATAGGGAATTGTAGGTGTGGTAGCTTCCCGTTGCTTTCCACACCGGTGAAGGATGATGATGACGATGATGATTATGATGATGGCCATATGATTTCGGGGACCGTTTGGGCCTTAAAGTTTTCCTGGCATTTGTCTTACAAGTGAGGAAAAACCCCGTTAAAAACCTCACCCAGAAAAACTGCCCCGACTGGGGATCGAACCGGGGCCCGCTGTGTGACAAGGCAGCACGCTACCTCGAGACCACAGCGGTGGACCGCCAAATTAAATGTGTTCATAAGCTTATTACTCATATTACTTACGTGATGCTTTTGAAATTAATCATAAATGGATAAACAGAATTTACTGTTTATTTTAATGGTTGGAATTTAGTAAGAAATGAACAAATAGATTGTTTAAAATTTACATTTCATAATCATCACCATCCGTCACGAATTAGATCTTTGCAACAGTCTTTTAATCGCTTTTTGTAAAACACACCTTGGTATGTGCCTGCAGAAAGAAAATGCGTTAATAAAATGATATTAATTCTACTAATATACCGACTGGATTCGCGAATAAAGTAATTTAGCAAACATTTTTCTCGGATTGTCCATTTGATTAACGAACGCTGAAGATGTCGAATCATTTAAAATGTACAGTATTTGCCAGTTTTCTCCTCCCAGCCAATAGCACAACACAGGGGACAGGAAATTTAAAATGTACAGTATTTGCCAGTTTTCCGCTCCCAGTCAATAGCACAACGCAGGGGACAGGAAATGGCAAAATAATAACAGAAGGAAGAAAATTGACATTTTCGGTGTGCATATTTAACTTGGGGGAGTAATAGAGATATAATCGGCCACATACTGAATATTTGATGTCCGTATTTCTATTAGCCTTTGTGCCCTGTTTTATCATATAAGTTTTAATGTAGTTCATTGAATGACCTGCGAATTAACCGAGGCGTTTAATTCTAAAAGCATGTGTTATAGTTAGTTCGTTGGGAAGTTATGGTTAGAGACTATAATTATGCGTTTATGGGCTAATGCAGGCCAGGACGCTGTATATGCTTGCACATGTCAGATGATAAGGTGTCTGTGTAACTCATGACCATTATACAACTCAGTGGGAGATGGCTCCATCTCTAACATATGTCGCTATTAACATCTGCACAACTCCAAACCATTAGACTCGCTTCCTACAGTAAATGATGACACCAGAGGAAAATAAATAGAATTCCAATGTTTTCCTTAAAAGTTATAACTTTCAAACTCAAATACATATATTTGAGAGGGAAAATTTTATTATGAGCTTGCTAATACCCGGCGTGCGTTGCTAACTAACTTACTGGCACTATTGAACCTGTAGATTCATGGCCGCGCGGAAATAAGCTCTCCAGACACCCCTATCCTGAGCTAAGTTTTTCCAATCATTCCCTGTGTAATCCACTTCCCTCAAATCATGGTTAATGTTATTCTTCCACCTGATTCTTCATTTACCAATTGGGCGCCTCTGGTTTCCTACAAGGAGCTTCCATGAACATATTTCATTCCCCATTCGTGTCACATATCCCGCCCATCGCAGTCTATGAGACTTAACTGTTCTTATTATATCTGGCTTCCCATAGTTCACCGTTTAATAGTCTTCTCCATGCACCTGTCTGTTCATCTATCTTTGGTCCAAAAGGTTTCCAAAGACCTTTATTATCAAATACTCGTAATGTCCTTCCCTCCCTTAAAGAAAGAGTCCACGTTTCGCATCCATGTAAATAACTGCTAGAATAACAGTTGCATACGAGGGTTAGGGCATAAGTCATGGCAACTATTTTTTGTGAGAATTTGAGTATGGGTGAAAAATCTAAAATGTACATATGAAAGAACAAGGGATAAACGAAATTTAAGGAATTTAACAACACGCCAACATGTTGCTTCTCATGTTTATTAAGGTAATTGTCGTATCAATACAGTTTTCATGTTCCCGAATCATTACATCACACCTTTTTTATTTTTTCACTCTATTTGTTTTTACTCTCTTCCTCACTCACTAACTCACTCTCTCTCATTCTACAGGCCCTCAAAGTAGTCTCTTGCAACGTTCACAACACTCTGCCAACGATGTGGGAGGCGTCGAATATAACATTTGCTTCACCATTTTCTTCACCATGTGTGAATCTGGTCATCTGTTGTTGAACAGCATTTGTAATGTCCATTCGTGTCATGAATAAGGCCGTCACACACGATTACTCAATTGTTCTCAGGACATGGACATTTTAGAGGCAAACTGCACGAGAGAGGATTTGTCGACTCCCCTCTATGCAACTGTCAGATCGCAGAGGAAGACGACGTGCACCACATGATATACCGCTGTGCCAAGCACGCGGGCAGATGAAGACGACGTGCACCACATGATATACCGCTGTGCCAAGCACGCGGGCAGATGAAGACGACGTGCACCACATGATATTCCGCTGTGCCAAGCACGCGGGCAGATGAAGACGACGTGCACCACATGATATACCGCTGTGCCAAGCCGCGGGCAGATGAAGACGACGTGCACACACATGATATACCTCTGTGCCAAGCACGCGGCTATCAGAAGACTCGTGCACGTCAGCAACGAGGCCTGGCCTCCTTCTTTGCGGTTCTGGATGCGAAAGAAAGATAACTACAAGTTGATCGCGGAGTATACCCAAAAAGCTCTATGCACACGAGCTGAAGAAAAGAAGAGAAGACGAGGAAATCAACGATAGAATAAGTAGAATTAGAACTGTAGAGTATATCAATATGTATACTTGATAAACTTTAATATTAAGTTTAGGTTAAGTAGATATAAGATTAATACTTCCTTCTTATGTATATTATTATTGCATTGTATAAGAAACAAAATTAGGATTAAGAGACCAGAGTGTAATATAACTGTAAACACCTTAGAATAAGTTTCAACTAGCCGCACTCTGTAAAAGTATAATGAATTAAATAAAGAAATCACGCTAGATAATAAATAGGGACAAGACAGACCTGGGGATATGAGCATTAAGCCCGAGGAACCCAGGGGGATTGTGGTGGGGCCTCTTAAAATAAAAAAAATATAAAAAATGTCCCAAACCGTAAAAAAAAGATAGTGAAAAAAATAAAAAGCTCTGATGTAATGAGTTCTGGAACATGCTATGATAATTACTTTAATAAACATGAGGAGCAAAATGTTGGCATGTTGTTAAATTCCTTACATTTCGTTTATCCCTTGTTCTTTCATATGTATATTTTAGATTTTTCACCCACGCTCAAATTCTCACAAACAAAATAGTTGTCATGACTTATGCCCCAACCTCGTGTATTTTTAGTTCAACGTTTTTTGAAAGGAGTTGCTACGTCTAATTAAATTAAATGTTTTTATTTTTAATTTAATAAGTAAAGAAGAAAAATAAATATAAATGTATATTGTAATTCTTTTAGATACCCAGTGCGTCAGAAAATGAAATAGACCAAACATGTCAGTTGCCAGATTTTAGTAAAAACCCCACTTCTAATGGACAGCTTTTACTGAATTTTCTATAAACGCTACCTCAGTGCATTTCAAAAGTACATACTGAGTTTCGTTGTGAAATATCGAAAATTGCGACACGCTGTACCGATTTTTAAATTTTCGTTTCAATTAAACTCATACACTCAATGGGTTAGAGAATAACACATAGCGGCTAAACATTCGCCGTTCTGTAAACCCTGCATTTACAAATTTTAAGAAGATGGTGAAGAACTTTTGGAGACATAAGATTTTTGAAACAAAACGAACATTTATATTTTTATTAATATAGATTTTTTACTGGTAGAGCTAAAATGAAAGATATTTGAATAATTGGCCATTAAATATAAAAATCGACGGGAATAAAATGTACGATTGAAAAACATACTGTGGCGCCATTATATGGACTAGCTTTTGAATTTCGCGGCTGCCGCCGAGAGTCGGTGGGCCTTAAGCTGGGTTCTCGGACCCGAGGGTATCCTAACTCAAATTGTTGAATGGAGCATCCTACATGTCCTGTTCAATTTTTGTTTGCTCTTACAGAATTAACCTGCATTGAATAAACTTGACAATTTCCGTAGACTTTCACGGCCCGGAGTTGCTATGATGATCTTGAAGAGATTTTCGGGCTGTAGGTCGTGGTCGTGAGGCTTGTAGTTTCCCCGACGTTTCGCCGGAGACTGCATCTGGCATCCTCAAGGGTTGTCTTGAGACTGGCAATTCTGTCCACTGTCTGTCTTACTTATATGTTCACCGCGATCTGTTCGTAACATCGCGGTGAACGTATAAGTAGGACAGAATTGCCAGTCTCAAGACAAGCCTTGAGGATGCCAGACGCAGTCTCTGGCGAAACGTCGGGGAACTACAAGCCTCACGACCACGGCATACAGCTCGAAAATCTTCAAGATCATCATAACTTGACAATTTTTTTTATGGCTTCTACCTGTAAATTTCTTTATTTTATTTTATTTCTTTATTTTATTTATTTAACATCTCCCTCTGTATGCATAAATAAATGCCCACTTCTACGTGGTCTAAATCTGTATGTACAAAATTTAAACTTGTATTTAGCAGTGTTTTTTATTATTTTTAAATTATACAACAGCGATCGTAGCTCGGTCGGACCATTCTTTGGTGGCCTTGGACTGGGTGAGTACTGGCGCGCCTTCCACCCAGAGTTGTACACATACACGACCGGCAAGTCATTGGTACGGGAGCACTACGTGATGTATTAAAATTGCAAAATTATCACTTTACTAAACTTAGATTAGCCTTGCATATATATTCGAGAAAGGAATAGCTAGGTTATATCAATCAAGTAGTGTTCTGTGAGATTCATCGATTGGTATAATGTACTAACTATACACTATAGTCCTAGTCAGTTATGCTGTTCATTTTCATTATTATTATTTCTTATTATTATTATTATTATTATTATTATTATTATTATTTATTATTTATTATTTAGTATTATTATTATTATTATTATTATATGATATTATTATTATTATGATTATTAGTATTATTATCTGAAAACAACATTGTTACAGTATAAATTTCATAACATTTTCGGGTTTGATAATTGACTATTATATAGGTGTGTTCGATAATTTAAGTAAAAACATTGGACACACGGAAAAGCATGCTCTTACACTGTTAGAAAATAGGAGATAAATCAACTCTCTATAAATCGAAAAACAGGTGTCGGAATATATGAGGGGAATTAGACTTTTATGTGTCAATATGTTCAAAAAACTGCTACAACACGAAATTTAAATCCCATGAAATACAGTCCTTCAGTAGGATACTGTCAGTTTCTTTTCTTATTGATAATCAAATTGTCGTGTGATTAATTTAATTCTTTGCTCTTTGGAATATTGTTTAAGTTTTAACTTTTATTTTTGAAGAAGAAGACATTTTATTCAGAATAAATTTCTGTTAAACAGTATGGGACACACGACGGAGGCAAAGTTCTTGTCGTGATTGCAGTAAGAGGTAAATGTCTATTATAACAGAAAAATTAAGTTATATATATATATATATATATATATATTTAAAGGCGTAAGAAGGCATACCACTCTATTGGTATAATAATGTAGTTTATTGCGCTGATGATGAGTACTATTAGGCAATGCGAGGAGATTACTAAAGGCAACACGCCAACACTATTGATAAACAATAAGAAATGGGAATTGGACAGTTAAATATTCAATAAATTTAAATATATGGTCACACGTAGTCAAATACATTATTTACTTTGAATGCAGCTAATACAAATAGGGAAATTTTGAGGATTGGCTGAATCAATCCTAGGAACAATATCACAATGGCATGAGATAAACAAAAGAAATTACACCCAGGCTCAATTCTGGAAATGCGTGATATGCATTACAGAGACTCTTGATGCCGCAACTCCTTTCAAAAAACCTTTAACTGAAAAATATAAAAACTATATTCTACCAGTTATATTATATGGATTTGACACCTGGATCTTCTTTAAAGGAGGAAAGAATTACGAGTATTTGACAATAAAGTTCTTAGAAAAAAATTGTTAACTAAGGGGGATGACAGACATGAATGAGATACTAAATAACAGTGAACACATGGTCTTTATAGAAGCCAGATATAAAAAGAACAGTTAATTGGAGACTCGATGGGCGGACATGTGGCACGAATGTGGAAAGACAGACGTGCATGGAAGCTCTTGTAGGAAGTCAGGGGTAAACGCCCGTTGGTAGCCAAGAGAGGGGGAGAATCACATTAAATGATTTTTATTGAAGTAGATTATACAGGGAATGATTGGAAACATTAGTTCAGGATATGGAGTAGGGAGCTTTTGTCCGGTGCCATGAACTACGGGTTCATAGTGCAGTGAGTTTAGTAGTATTTATATATTTGCTTTATGCAGGCATGGAGCTCGAATAACATGCACAGAT
>JASPKZ010004714.1:0-146677 GCA_030220185.1 Diploptera punctata | reverse complement strand
CTCAATGTACCAAACAGCGCTGAAGAAACAGAACTTGACATGCGAAGACTTAGAAAATGCGTTCACGTGGGAGCTTGGAAGCAGGAACCACATCTTCTAATCAGTTGCAGGTATTTAAATGACTTGTCATTGCAAAATTTACATTAATAAATAATAATGAGTCAGATATAGGCCTCGGTTCATAAGTTGTAGAATCCTCAAAAACATGTTTCATTCTTCATTACATGTTTCCAGCCGTAGCTGATGGCATGATTCCATTGCATAGTTACACTAATATGTTTCAGAATAAATAAGTTGACTCTGCCATCATCTTACCTCACATTTTGTTGTTTCTTGTAAGACATGTTTCAAAGCACCTTTCCTTCATCTTCAGTTGGTACAGACTGATGATATTTAAGTTGTCAGTCCTGGGTCTTGATTCCTGCTCCATCTTGTTGTATCCAAAGAACATGCTTATTAAGTTTCATCTCTTCTTCGTATTGTCCATGCTTCGCTACCATATCTTAATACTGGTCTTGGAGAACCTTAAAAAGCCATAATTGTGTGTTCTTTTATACTAAATATGGTTTTTATTATACTGTTAATTATCCCCATTGTTTTTGTGAAATTTTGTAATAAGATTATATATAAAATAATTACTATTATAATGTAAATTTAATAAATACACTGAACACAATATAGTCTGGCTTAAGGAATAGCATTTGAGACTTGTATTCAAGAAATCTCAAATTTGCACTCCGTTGTTAACCACCTAACCAAAAAACAATTTTTTTTCTCCTGGTATTCCTCTATTATTTAGGCAAATGCTGGGTTGGAATTTTATTACAAATCTAACTTTATCATATTCACTATTTCATAGAATCATAAAAAATATTAGAAAATAAATAAAATGTATGAATAATGGACATAGCTCTTTCTTTACCTGGACTCTTATTTTTCTTGGAATCCTATTTGTTGCGTCACTGCCACAATGTTTGATCGAATTAACAAACCCGTAACACGACTAAATTTAGATTCAATGGTCGAAAAGTCCTCTGGTAGCTCTCTGGGATTTTTATGTCCAGAAAGAATTTGTACAACACCTTGGTAACTATTATAAGTTTTATTACGAGTAATAACTAAACAGAATTGACATTATAAATAACTTTATGTATATTAATATGAATGTTCACAATTTTCTACTATGAACCACGAGGCATTCCAAGCCTAGGCCTACAAGCATTACCGTCGTCGTAGACGTCCTAGCTAAAAGCGAGGTATTCAACCTCCAACAAATAAGACCGTTGCCCTAGACGGTCAGGCACACAATAGAGTGAGGTGTTCCTAAACCTCTTAACTAAAACAGGACCGTCGTCCTCGACGGCCTGGCAAACACTGAGAGCTAGTCACACGTGGACATGCTAGACCTGGACACAACACTGACAATGTTGGTAGCCATGGCAAATGCTGCAGCAAAACAGTATGACCAACATAAAATGTCTAGTGCTGTACTCAGACGCCTCCAAGTGGAGAGCAAGTAAACTACATCGGTAGTCGATGCAGATCATGGCAGATATGACTGAGCCTGCCGCACCGGCTACTTGTTGCGAAACATCTCACAACATTATTATTTATTTTTTCCAGTGCAATGACAAGCCAAGGGCTAGGAAACTCAGAGCAGTTGACATACTTTGTAGCATATATATATTTTTGCAGAGTCCATCGCTGTGGTATCGAGGTAGCGTGCTGCCTTGTCACGCAGCGGGCCCGGGTTCGATCCCTGGTCGGGACAGTTTTTCTGGGTGAGGTTTTTATTGGGGTTTTTCCTCACCTGTAGGACAAATATCAGGAAAACTTTAAGGCCCAAACGGTCCCCAAAATTATATGGCCATCACAATCATCATCATTCATATTCATCATAGGTTAAGCTTTGGATTAGGGACTCTCCTGGTGCACCACTATCATCATCATCATCATCCATCATATCATCGGGGCAACATAACCCCGCCTTCCAGCACCCAACCTCAGAAATGGGTTACAAGTACGCCATGCCAGGAGAGAAACCAGGAATGTCGAAAGACAAACCTGGGGCATTTGAAAAAAAAAAAATTGCAGATGCAGTAATGTGTGATATTATTGTTCACAGAGTATAAAGGAGGAAGATAAAAGAAAAGGTATTATAGGTTCATTAGGTGATAATGGACAAGATCGTTTGACACTGTATCTCAGACGTCCCAAGCGATGTAAACAGTCCCGCACCAAATGAGCTGTCTCCTTCAGCACAGCCCCCATCTACATCTGAATCACAACCTTCTGTACCAGCAAGGTAATAATTTATTATTTGTAGTTAAATATAAGAAATACATGATGAGGTAAAATGAAAATCTGGTAGTCATAATGTCGGCTGAAGTTAAGAGGGACTCCTTGAAAACTCCAGTTCCCATGTTTAAATAAAAAGCATAAAGTATGAGGTAAGATAAGAAATGACTCATTCATTCATTGAATAATTTATTATTTCAAAACAAAATTACTTTTAATACTAATAAAATTCATTTATTTAACTTTCACATGGAAAGTACACTATGAGGTTTAATTAAGAATTAAATTAATGTTTTTATTACCTCACCTCATATCCTTTTTCTTCTATACTGGCCCCAAAGAATAAATAAAGCCTAAACAAGATAATTAAAACCAACAAAAATGAAAAAATTGGAGAAGAATATAAATCAGGAATATACCAGATCAAATGTAAGGATTGTGACAAAATCTATATAGGAAAACAAAAATAAATTTAAAAACTAGATTGAAAGAACACCTTAGAAATGTAAAAAAGGGTGAAGTGGACAAGTCAGCTGTAGCAGCCCATGCTTGGTCTGAAAAGCATTTAATCGATACAGAAGCTAGCCTAATCAAACGCACAGATAACAAAAAGAACTCACAGTCTGGGAAAAAATCCACATCCAAAAAACAAGAAAAAAACTCATGAATTTCGAAACTCCCGCAAATTTTGACCTGATCCAGAGGTTCATCGGTCCACTGATAGAAGTAAGAAGAAAACCGCCAAGAAACGACATAACACCGGTCAACCAGAGGCTACTGACGATGGAGATAAGCACTGAAACTGCAGTATAGAAGAAAAAGGATATGAGGTGAGGTAATAAAAACATTAATTTAATTCTTAAAAAAAATCATATCAAATTCCATTGAGATGAATAGTCATAAGATAAAAACTTAAAATATGTACCTTTTCGGCAGGTACCATCGTCCTCAACTGTGCCATTAACACTGTTGAGGACGACAACACCTTCCAAAAAGGTACATATTTAAAGTTTTTATCTCAAAATTACTTTTTTATCCAGCTTTTCTCTTAACCATGGTTTTCAATTTTTTTTTCAGCATACAGCATAATTTAATATAACAAAGAGAATTGTCAGCCATTGCATGCTGAAACCTACCTTGAAATTGAAGCATAGTGATCTACCAAGGCCATGTCTAAATAATTATCTGCTCCTTTTAACTGCAGGGCACAGAAATCTAAGCCAGAATCCAGCAATGCAACCCATTGTATGGAGCAGATGGACTCCCTGCTTGAATAGAGCACAGTGTAGTGAGGCAGGGCTTGGCACGAACAGCAGGTTGTGAGGGTTATCTAGGAGTTGTCGTTTAAATGAGAGATTTGGCACTGGAATTTAGTTCCTTGTGGTTAAAATTAGCAGATAAATTTTGACAATGTTGGTAGCCATGGCAAAGGCTGCAGCAAAACAGTATGACCAACATAAAATGTCTAGTGCTGTACTCAGACGCCTCCAAGTGGAGAGCAATTTTTTAGATAGGTTTTGGCATGCAATGGTTGACAGTTCCCTTGTAAGAAATGATTACCATAAATAATAGTAAAAATAAGCTATAAATTTTACTGTCTAAATAAAGAATTCCTCTAGTGATTGTGAGTTTGTCAAAAATCTGAGGAAGCCTTCTTTTTCTCTTTGAAAAGCAGACGAAAAATCTTTCAATAATTTCTGTTGACTATTTAACTCATGCTCCAAATGGTAGTCAATGACCAATCACGTTTCAATGAATTTGTTTTACAACCAATGACAGCCGTGTTTCACCTTACTCTTTATCAATTTCTCTTTATCAGCTCCTGCTTTTGTGATAAAGAAAGCTCCTCCTTTTTTAATATTCTGAAAAGGTCTGAGCATTATTTTTCTCCCAACAAATACATTGAATATAACAAATAATGAACAGATTCCATAATTTTACTAAGTTGTTTACTAAAAAAATAAATGAATAACCTATAATGTTGATTATAATATACAGTTTGATGTTTCATTATTTCTCCACCAGGGTGATTCTTACAATATTGCGATCCTATTTGGCAATAAATAATACAATCAAGTTGTAGTGGATATACATAACCTCACATTTCTGATTTGTTTTTTAACATCACCGTTTACAGTAAATACATAAATATTTTAAAATACTGGTAACTATATTTAAATAATGATTTTTGAGTAAACAGCTTAATTTTATTCGTTAAATAGTCTTAACAAATGCCACTCTTGATTTCCAAATCCTCTAGATAAATTCACGAGTCATTTCGTGACTCGTGAATTTACTAATAATTTGAAACCACTCATGACATTACTTATGATAACTTTTTTAACATTTTTTTCTTTCTCTCTCTCTTTTATAGGTCTCAGCTCTTACAGAAATATCGCCATTCTATGGATGTACCTGGTGAGCTGATACGTTCCATAGTAGGGGAAGAGACTCCTACTGTACCCAGACGTTTGCGTAGAGCTCAACGAGAAGAACAAGGTGACATAGATGCTGATAATGTTGAGACACCACCTGCCACAAGACGCAGACCTGAGAGTAATGCAGAGACTCCCACAGAAGAAAGTTTAGGAGATGGACAATTTGACAGATTTTCTTCAGCAAGACGAACAAGAAGATATAAGAAAACCTCTGATTACAGTTCTGACAGAGATGAAGAACCTCTCATTAGAAGATCTGAAGTGGTGTCACCAGAACTTGTCTCTGAGAAACAGGTAACTATTTCTTTAATATTTAATTTTAGGAAGTTATATTTTGAGGTTATTTTAATTAAAATTTAAAAATATTGAGGTAAGATGTTCAGACTAAAAATAATATAATTAAAATAACATCAAAATATAACTTCCTAAAATTAAATATTAATTACAACTTCTTAAGTTACAAGGAAGAAAAAAAAAAAAACAGAAATTGTGTTTGTGTTATAAATAACGAAAAACAAGATGGTGTCCTCCATACTCAACTTTAATAACAATTTTTTCGAAACTAAATATGAAGTCAAAAAGTTTCTAAAATTAAGAGAGAAGAAATTTAAAAGATTAGCGGACATTAAATTCATCAACCAATGTTTAAAATTAGAATTGGTTCCCATGTTCATCAGGAAACCATCAAGGATAACAATAACAACAAACAACAAAAAATTTTGAAAAACAAATTACTAAAACTAGAAAGAATAAACACTATGAAATAATCAGTAATCTTCACATATAATTTGATAAATCCCTGATTTGTTTTCTTCTTTAATTTTCTCATTCATATTAGGTCTAATCAGTCTACTGATGCTGTAGTCATTTTTGGCTGCTAACCTTATGTTGAAATCTTTAAAATATTTTTTGAAACTTGTGGTGTTTTAATAGATGATATGTGAATTTTCTAAATTTTACATTTTCTTCTTTTACTTTTAGAAGAGTGCTTTGATTAATAAATTTTTGTCTTTTGAATTTGTTTATTTTCTTGAGTATAATTTTTATTGCAAAACCATTTTTCGTGGCTACCTAATTTTATTTATTGACTTATGAGCATTCTTGTTGTTGACCTTTTCATATCTAACTTTGAATGTGAACTATGACTTGAGTTGTTACAGAGCATCGCTAAATAAAATACTACTTAAATTTGATGAGAAAAATATATGCCTAAATCGGGATTTGAACCCAATATCTCTGGTTCTGTACACCAGTGGTTTAACGAATTAAGCTATTGGGTATCTTGATTTACATATAGATTTTTCTCTTATACTAATACGATTCCCATGTGCCAGATAGCAGTGAACTTTGTTCCACTAATGCCATCTAGCAGCCTCTTAAACAAGAAGACTTTTAAATGGATATCACCACTGCATTTATAGCCAGTAAAGCTAAGATTCAATTTATGTTTGAAGAGAAAAATATGTGCTCAGACTGCAGTTTGAACCCAGGACCTTTGGCTTTCTATGCCAATGCTCTACAAATTGAGCTACCTGGAGACTCCAATCTAAATACATATTTTTCTCTTGTATGAAAGCCAAAGTTCCTAATTCAAATCCCAGTCTGAGCGTATATTTTTCTTCTCCTATAATTTGTCCTTCTGTGAGAAGTATTAAATTAATAATAAAAATCTAAGATTCAATATTTAATACTAAATTTATCATTTCTCACTAACGGTCGAATGTTCGAACGCATTAGACAGTAAAAGGTGTTCTCTGCTGAGAAAGTTTTATCCAAATACATTTTGCTTACTCAGAACTCTATTCATGCGATAATAATTGTAAGCTACCTGACGAGGTACCTTAAGATCATAGCTCAAGATAGAAACTTATCGTGAAAATCCCGAAGGGAACCGATGAGAACCGATGTAGTTTGAAACCTTTGCAGCTTTATCCAAGATGTCGGACCTTGAAGACTTCGATCATGTTTTCGGTATACGTGGAGAAGAGGAATTTGATAGAGTCTACCAAAGAATTCAACTGGAAGAACAGGAGAATCGGCATAATATTGCACGGCGCAGACGTCATTGTATACGGTATTATTTGCAGGACGCAAGTGTAAATGCATTCCTCTATAGCAGACAAAAATAACGGAAGTGGTTTTATCACTGAGAATTCTGGGTAATTCGTTGCCAATATTACGAAAACGTCAACTTTCATGTATGACCGGTAAGTCGGCCGTTAATTTGATCTCAGCAATTGCTCACGGTGAGTCAGCTCATCAGTGATTGGAAGTAATTTGAGTAGAGACTAATGTATTTGTATGCGACCCTAAATGACAAATTAAATTTGAAGAGAAAAATATATAGATGTTTTTATAATTAATTTAACACTTCTCACTGAAGGATAAATTATATTTGAAGAGAAACATCTTTTTTAAAAGAAATAAGAGAACAATTTGCATCTAGATTGCAACTTGCCTCGGTAGCTCAGTTAGTAGAGCATTTGGCCCAGAAAGCCAAAGGTCCTGGGTTCGAGTCTTGGTCTAGGCAAAAAATTTTCTCTAGAAATATAATTTATCCTTCAGTGAGAAGTGTTCAATTAATAATAAAAACATCAATAGAAGCCCTACTGGCTTTATAAAGTAGTGTTAAATTCCCAATAAATGTCTTCTTAACTAAGAAGCTGCCATTTGTAAAGATAGAAGCAAAGGTTTCAAAGCATTTGGCATGAGGGAATTACAATGTATATAAGAGAAAAATTTTCATCTAGATCACAACTCACCTCAGTAGCTCAGTTGGTAGAGCATTAGGCCCGGAAAGTGAAAGGTCCCAGATCCGAGTCTCAGTCTAGGCAAAAAATGTTCTCTTCAAATATAATTTATCCTTCAGTGAGAAGTGTTAAATTAATAATAAAAACATCAATAGAAGCCCTACTGGCTTTATAAAGTAGTGTTAAATTCCCAATAAATGTCTTCTTAACTAAGAAGCTGCAATTTGCAAAGATAGAAGCAAAGGTTTCAAAGCATATGGCATGAGAGAATTACAATGTATATAAGAAAAAAATTTTCATTTAGATCACAACTCACCTCGGTAGCTCAGTTGGTAGAGCATTTGGCCCGGAAAGCGAAAGGTCCTGGGTTCAAGTCTCAGTCTAGGCGAACAATTTTCTCTTCAAATATAATTTTTCCTTCAATGAGAAGTGTTAAATTAATAATAAAAACATCAATAGAAGCCCTACTGGCTTTATAAAGTAGTGTTAAATTCCCAATAAATGTCTTCTTAACTAAGAAGCTGCCATTTGTAAAGATAGAAGCAAAGGTTTCAAAGCATTTGGCATGAGGGAATTACAATGTATATAAGAGAAAAATTGTCATCTAGATCACAACTCACCTCGGTAGCTCAGTTGGTAGAGCATTTGGCCCAGAAAGCGAAAGGTCCCGGGTTTGAGTCTCAGTCTGGGTGACAAATTTTCTCTTCAAATATAATTTATCCTTCAATGAGAAGTGTTAAATTAATAATAAAAACATCAATAGAAGCCCTACTGGCTTTATAAAGTAGTGTTAAATTCCCAATAAATATCTTCTTAACTAAGAAGCCGCCATTTGCAAAGATAGAAGCAAAGGTTTCAAAGCATTTGGCATGAGGGAATTACAATGTATATAAGAGAAAAATTGTCATCTAGATCACAACTCACCTTGGTAGCTCAGTTGGTAGAGCATTTGGCCCGGAAAGCGAAAAGTCCCCGGTTCGAGTCTCGGTCTAGGCAAAAAGTTTTCTCTTCAAATATAGAAAAATATATGCCTAAATCGGGATTTGAACCCAATAAGATACCACTTACTTGACATTATAGTTAAATAAAATTGAGGTTCCCAGCAGAAAAGTGACACATGCCATCTGTCTTGAGATTTTGTAATTTGGTACAGGGAGACATCCAGTGCCACCGAGTATCATATGGTAAATAACTCCTAGCAGAAAACACATTTTGATTGTATGTGCCTCTTTTTTCACTGGACCCCTCAATCCAGCATCTTAGTGGACTATTAAAATGTTTTGTTTGATGTTTTCTTTATAATATTATAAACATAAAAAATTTCCAGGTTATCAGGCCAACAACATTGCATGTGACATCAGTACCAGTAAATGAGGATAAAGAATCACGGTTACGTAAATGGCAGGACCGGCTGAAATACCGCAGTGGCAGCAAAGAAGAAGATGAAGCCATGCAGGACATAGCAACTGCAGGAAGGGAACTTAAACAAATTGATCAACCCCAGCCCAAGGCTCGAAACAGAGATCGAGTGAGGAGCATGATCGATCCAAGACAGGTTGAAGAGGCTTTGCGAAGCAATAAGAAACAAGAAACTGTGCCAATTATATCCTCTCCAGGTGAGATTTGTTTAAAAATAAGTTCTTTATAATTATAATACAAAAGTAGTAGTAGTCCTGGTCACTCCACTGGGAAGCATAGGGCCTTGATAAAAGCTCGCCAATGAACTCTGTTGTTTGCCAATGCCTTAATTTCATTCCAACTCATCATCGCTCCAGAGATTAGGCAATTGCCCGTTCTGACTTCATAATGCATCAGCTCAACGTCTTCTAGGTCTTCCAACATCACGTCTTCCTCTTGCTTGATAATTTCTTGCTAACAATGGATATCTCTCCTTACTCATTCCTACATTCCATCCATATGATCAATCCATTTCTGCCTGTAATTCGTGACCTTATCCAATAAAGGTTGTACTTTCAATTCTTCTCTTATATCATTCATTTCTTATTCTATCAAGTCTTATACATCCTTTTACTTGTCTTAGGAACCTCATCTCCGCCGTCTGTATTCTATCCTTCTGTTTTTTTCATTGGAGCCCAAATTTCACATCCATACAATATTGTGGGAACCGCCATAACATTATACATTTTTATCTTTGTTTCTTTTCTAATTTTATTTTTGAATGTTCTCTGTATTGTTCCACACACCGTCTGAAATTGATTTATTTTGGAGTCAATAGCTCTTTCCACATTGTAGCCAACATCACAGCCCAAATATTTGAAACTAGACACCTGTTCTATACTTTGATTTTCTAAAATAATTTTTGGATCTCACTGGATCTCTTCCTCTAAAAGCCATGGTCTTCGTTTTCCTCACAGAAATCTTTAGATCATATAATTTGCATATTTCATCCCTTTCTTATTAACTTATGTAGGTAGGAAATAACACTATGAGGTTTATTTTAATATTGTTTAGTTGTTTCTTCACTCACCTCATACTTCTTAACTCCCAAGCAGACTCGAGTTTCTTCACTTCATTTGTGACATTCTCAATGCTGTATTACATTCACAACTGATGTCCAACGACCTCCTATCCTGTAGACTGACCTCTGCGCCATCTGATGGCTGACCGATGAACTTCCAAATCAATCCTCTCTCCTTATCACCGAGTATTTCAAAATTCATAGTTGTGTTTTTATTCTTGCATAATGTAAATTTTTTTCCCAAATTGTGAGTTTCCTTTGGTTTTTCCAATTGTTTAAGTAATTTTGTTTTGGTTTCTATTCTATGATTTTCTGACCAGGCATGTGCAGCTATTGCAGATTTTTTTCTGTTTCTCCATTTTTAACATTTCTGAGGTGCTCCTTTAATCTTGTATTTAGATTCCTTTTTGTTTTTCCTATGTATATCTTTTCACAATCTTTACAATTAATTTGATAAATTCCCGATTTTTTGCAGTCTTCAATCTTTTCATTTTTGTTGGTTTTTATTAAATTACCTAAACTGTAATCATTTTTCGGTGCTAATTTAATGTTGAATTTGTTGAAGATTTTTTTGAAACTTGTCAAATACTAAAGGATGGTATGTGAACTTCTTGAATTTTTTACCAATATCTTTATCTGTCTGAAGAGTACTTTCATTAATCGTTTTCTGTTCCTTAAATTTATTTATTTTCTTGTGTATCATCTTTTCTTGAAATCCATTATCCTTTGCAATTTTTATGATGTGTTTTTTCTTTTTATTGTAATTTTCTTTGCTCATGGGAACATTCACAAGTCTGTGTGTTAAACTATTAAATACTTCCTGTTCAGGCTTCATCCCTGATCATATTACTCCATGTTGCTCTAGGTCTTCCTCTTCGCCTTCTCAATCCTTGGGGGTTCCAGACAAATGTTTTATTTTAGGAAGTAATATTTTGAGGTTCTTTTGATTAAATTATTTTGAGTCTATGAAATCTTACCTCAGTATTAATTAATATTGAGGTAAAATTTCACAGACTCAAAATAATTTAATTCCAGACAAATGCCATTTTTGTGATACCATTCTCTCTCCTTAACATATGAACAACCAATTTCAATTTTCTGAATTTAATTTCTTTACAAATTTTGTTTTGATTTGTTCTTCTCTAAAGTTCTATATTTGTTATAATCTCTGGCCACCATAATTAACCTTTTGACTGCCGAGTTTCCCTTTTGCCAGCTGGGCTGTGGGTGCCAGGTTTTTTAAATTTAAAGTACTACGCCATACTATATAATATAAACCTATATAAAGTATATTTAACTGTCTACATGCCATGCTAAATTTAATTTAAAAACACTATTATACATTTATTTGAAGGTTAGGCAGTGTTGCTTCCACTTGTAAAGATCCCAGGTTCGAATTCAGCATGGTGTCTTTATTGAAATTTGTTATCACTATCACTAAAACATTTATTCTACTGAATAATGTTGATGGCATTATCACTAAACACTTATAATATTAAATATTGTTGAACATTTTTTTATGGTCCTGGGTTCGAATCAGTTCCAGTCAAACAGCTGTTCTATGCCACGTGTTTCGTCTGTCGCGACACGCCCACGACTGTCAGTCACACCCTGTTCATTTAGGTCTACATCACTTGCTTTACTATTTATTGGCTTAGATTGTAATAATATTCTCTTAGAAACAGGACTACTATCACATTCATCAAACGAATAACCATTTGATGAACTGTTACTGTCACTCTCATCTCCTGATAAAACTGACACATTAAACTCGCGTATTGTATTTTCGTCAACTTCGAGACATGAATCACTGTATTCCACAGCACGAACTACCCCTTAGCCAGGTATCTTTTCAACTAAAAATAAAATAAATAAAGAGAAAATTCTGAAATTGCAATATTCCATAGCAAAAAAAAAAAAGGCCTTGAAACATGAATGTACACCCTCCTTTAGAAAACCGATTTACAACCAGCCTGTACCGTTATTCTGTAAGGGATGTGCAAAGTATTGCTAAGAAATGATGTACAAACACAGAACGAAAAATCATTTTAGTTTATTGAAGTAAAAACTTCGGGAAAAAAAAAATATTTAAAATAATAAGATTGAAAACCGGAGCCTGCCGGGCGTGGCGTACCGCTATACATGCACTTTCACCGGCGTACGCCAGGCATGGCATTCAAAAGGTTAAAGCAGGGTTAACATAAATAATTGGAGGATTTCAATATTTTAATGTAGATCTATTTATTGTATATATCATGAAACTTTACAGTTACGTATGAAACTCTTTTAATAATTTTGTTGCTAAAACTGCTCAACTCCCTAGTATTTAATTTGTTGGCTGCAGTGGACTAGTGGTAATGTTCCTTGCCTCTGGTCCTTAGGGTCGCAGTTCTAACCCACCTGGGATTGATGGATTTTTTATTTTAGGATGGAAAAATCCAAGGAGCAAGTTCTCCAGGAGGAACTTTAAGCCATGGGTCCTGGAGTCTGAAGATTTTCAGGCTCGTAAAAAATCCTTAAACCTGAATAAAGAGGCCTCTAAGCAAAATTTACCAACCTTCTTTTTCCTTGTTATATCTCGCTGCGGTCTCGAGGTAGCGTGCTGCCTTATCACGCAGCAGGCCCGGGTTTGATCCCCGGTCGGGGCAGTTTTTCTTGGTGAGGTTTTTATCGGGGTTTTTCCTCACCTGTAAGACAAATGTCAGGAAAACTTTAAGGCCCAAACGGTCCCCGAAATCATGTGGCCATCATCATCAGCCTTATCATTATCTTCATCATCATCATCCTTCACCAGTGTGGAAAGCAATGGGAAGTTACCACACCTACAATTCCCTAGTAATGCTGCAAACATAGCATGAAAATGCTATGATTGCAGTGAAGGACCTGCCTTTGGGCACAATTACTATGGATGGATGGATCTTAGTTGCCTACTAGATGTCTCATTGGGTCGGTATGTTGATTGACTGCGTACCTTTCATGACACCTTTAGGAAATAATTACTGTTTTTCAAAAAAATAAAAGCTTCATAGAAATTCATCAAAGAACACTTTTTGACAACTCACCTCATAAATTTCGTGTTTTTCATGAAACTACGGTTTCAAATGTAATCATGTCCATCTTCAGCCATAACTCCGAATGATGAAATTTGTGAATCTCCGATTGAAGATGGATTACGTTTGAAACTATGGTTTCGCAAAAAAACATGAAATTTATGAGGTGAGTTGTCAAATGTGTTCTCCAATGAATTTCAATGATTATACATCATAATGTTTACTTTCAAACATTAATTTAATATAATTGCTTCATAAATAGTCATATATGCTAAATACTTGAACTCTAGTATGAAAGGCAAAAAATTTGAATATTGAATTTAGGGATGTCGTATTTCCTAAATTAGATGGGATATCCCAAATCCTAACAACTCTTCAGCAGCTTTAAACCAAGCTTTTCTTTGTGTTTTTATCTTCGAAAGGCATATTAAATCTTTTGTTTGGGTGTTTAGTGTTTGTTGATATACATCCAGGGACCAAACAATTTTTGTATTGCTGTTACCTCCTCCTCTCCAGCAGACATTTCACATTAAAGTAGAACTTCTTGAACAACCTATTCACTAATATATTATTATTCAACACTCTTTAAAAAGCCAATAACATGCAAATCCACATTTAATATTTTCTGAAACACCAATGCTAAGTCAGTACTATACATAAACATTAGCAGTCATGAATTATGACATCACAGGTTAGTCTGGTACAATCAAAATAGCAGCAGGTATTGATTTGAAAAACTAAATTTGAAATTAGTTTTCTTTTGGTAAATTATTTTTGGATAAACTTACAGTTTACACCATAATTTTTCATTTTTTGCACACTTTGAGCAAATATATTTGTATATTGTTTATTTTTTATCATTTCACTCACCTCATACTTCATAATTTATAGCAGACCCAGGGTTTCTTCACGTAATTCGTGACATTGTCAATGCTGCGTCATGTTCACAACTAGTATGAGGTGAGTGAAATGATAAAAAATAAACAATATTAAAGAACCTCATAGTGTTATTTCCTATCTACATAACTTAATATTTGTATATATTTATAATTTCCTCATTTCTTTTATGGCCCCACTTTGTGTAGCCTGCTGTACGGCGCATAAATCGCATCTCATTTGCTGTTATTTGCGTTTCATCTCTTCTTCATATTGAGATGTAGAGTTGGATGTAGAACTCATTCTTTACCATATACAAAACTACCAGAACAACTGGAAAGCCCATCTTCAATGAATGCCGTCTCATAGAATTCCAAAAGCCATACTTCGCTACTGCCCCCAAGGCAAAAGATCGCTGGACGTCCAAAAAAGCGCTGGATGGAAAATTCCTCTTTGAGACCGTAATAGGCCACATGGCTTAATACTTGCATGGATGATGATGGTGATATATATATATATATATATATTTAGTTGAGTGTATTGAACTTCATTCCAAGTCCTCTCTCTTTAATCCTGAGCCCTCAAAAAGAAAGGACTCTGCATACAAAATAGTTTTGATAATGATTGGAAGCTTATATGATGATCTTTTATATTTCAGTTACAATAGAGGAGAAGGTGTCAGCTGGTAAGAGTGAATTCATTCCAGAAATTCGCATCCAGACATCAACTCCTAACAATGCAGCCACTACAGCAAAAGTTAAAAATGAGCACGAACTCAATGATGAGGGATTTGAAGAAACACAGTCTCTTGTATCTGAGACACCCAGCCAAGGCACTTCATCAGATGTGGTTGATTCTTCTGGTGGCAAACCAAAGCGTCGCGTAACTTCAAATTTGTCTCGGAGTAGTTCTGTGAGAGGAGAAGCAGGCCGCGCAAGTGTCATTCCACGTCGAACAGCCAGCCTGCGCAAGACAGACTCAAGCTTGCGTGAACGTTCAAACTCTCGAACCAGTCTTCGAAGTTCGAGAAGTTCTTTAAATAGTGCAGCTAGCGTAAATACTGTGAAAAATTCACCAGCATCTGGAGTTCGTTTGGCAGGATATACATCTGCAATCAAAGCTCTCACTTCAAACCTTGCGAAGGATCAGCCAGTACGACGTACGGTATCATCTCAATCTTCAGCAAAGAAACCACTAGGCCCTGTTCAGTTGAAACAGCGGTCTATACCAGCTAGCCGGTCCTCTAGTTCTGGAAGCAGCATAGGTTAGTATTATTTCGTAAGAGCCACATATTATCTAATGTCATAAAATCAAAATAATTCTTATAATTTTCTTGCTCAAGTTTTGCTTTGTTCCAAGTTGAAAACTATACTAAAATCAAAAACTAAATTGGCAATTCTAATACCAATTGCTTATTCAGTTGTGAGTTAAATTAAGCTTGATGTTTTTATTATTAATTTAACATTTCTCACTGAAGGATAAATTATATTTGAAGAGAAAATTTTTTGCCTAGACCGAGACTTGAACCCGGGAGCCTTGGCTTTCCGGCCAAGTGCTCTACCAACTGAGCTACCGAGGCAAGTTGCGATCTAGACGCAAATTCTTCTCTTATATACATTGTAATTCCCTCGTGCCAAATGCTTGAAACCTTTGCTTCTATCTATGCAAATGGCGGCTTCTGTTCAGGTTTTAAGCATTTGGCACGAGGGAATTACAACATATATAAGAGAAGAATTTGTGTCTAGATCGCAACTTGCCTCGGTAGCTCAGTTGGTAGAGCACTTGGCCCGGAAAGCCAAGGGTCCCAGTTCGAGTCTCGGTCTAGGCGAAACTTTTTCTCTTCAAATGTAAATTAAGCTTGTTGTGAAAGGCTTACTAAATTAAGTACTGTCACATGACATTAACTGGAAAATATACATTTCAGTTTTAAGTTCAGTCCACATTACAGATTGATTAGAGGAATAGTTTTCCACCAATTTATAAACTAAATTGAGCTTAATGTTTTTATTATTAATTTAACACAAATCAAGAAGCCGCCATTTGCAAAGATGAAGCCACAGCTTCAAGCATTTGGTGCACGGGAATTACAGCGTATATAAGAGAAAAATTTGCATCTAGATTGGAACTCGCCCGATAGCTCAGTTGGTAAGAGCATTGGTATGGTAAACCAAAGGTCCCAGGTTCGGGTCCCGATCTAGGTGAAGATTTTTCTCTTCAAATTTAATTTATCCTTCAATGAGATGTGTTAAATTAATAATAAAAACATCAATAGAAGCCCTACTGGCTTTTAAAAGTAATGTTTTAAATTCCCAATAAAGTCTTCTTAACAAGAAGCCACCATTTACCAAGATGAAGCCACAGCTTCAAGCAATTGATGTGCGGGAATTACAATGTATATAAGAGAAAAATTTGGTGTAGATTGGAACTCACCCCGGTAGCTCAGTTGGTAAGAGCATTGGTACAGTAAACCAAAGGTCCCGTGTTTGGATCCCGGTCTGGGCAAAAATTTTTCTCTTCAAATTTAAATTGAGCTTAATAATGCTCTGATATTTTTTATTCAATACAGTTTAGTTGTTAGACAAATATGAGGTAAGATGACAAAAGACTCAACTGATTTATTAAGAACAACCTCATAATGTTACTTCCTGTTGTAATTTTACAGTTTAGTTCTTTGTTATGGAATTCCTAGCAATTTTGAGCTGACTTAAAAAATTGAATATAAGATGAAATCTTTTTTTCTGAATTGTATGATCCAAAACTATTAATCGTTCTGAAATTGCAAATTAAGGAATATTATTACATCTGATCAAAATAATACTTCTAATTATTTTTATTTTCTTACAGACTATAGTTTCTTCACATTTTTGTGTCATTGTCAAAGTTTCCCAACTGTTGAATTTGTGGTTGTCGATCCTGTGGGTTGATTCCTGTTCCCTCTGTTGGCTGACCAATGAACTTCGAAATAAATTTTTTCTTTTTCCCTGGGAATTTCAAAATTCATTGTTTTCTCCTTATTCTTGTGGATGTAAATTTTCTCCCAAATTGTGAGTTCCTTAAATTTATCTAACTGTTTCATAATTTGGCCTTTGTTTCGATTCTTTGTTTTTCTGACCATGTATGTAGGCTACAGCTATTGCAGACTTTTCTATTTCCCCATTTTTAACATTTCTAAGGTTGTATTTGTGCTCTTCTAGTTTATTGAGTATTGAAAATATCTCCACTTCATTTCTTATTGACTCATTATGTAATCTATCCATGCGTGTACATCCTTTTACGGATCTTAAAATTTCATTTCAGCGGCTTGCATGTGTGAGATATAATTTTTTGTAAATACAGCAAACTCCCAATTATCTGTGTTAATTGGGACTGAGATATGCATGGAAAATCGAAAAACATGGATTATCATAAGTAATGCCACGAGTGATTTTCAAATTATCGATAAATTCACGACTCACGAAGTGAGGAGTGAATTTATCTAGAGAATTTGGAAATCAAGAGTGGCATTTGTTAGGACTATTTAACGAATAAAATTAAGCTGTTTACTCACAAATCATTATTTAACTGTAGTTATTTTAAAATATTTATATATTTAATGTAAACGGCTATGTTTGAAAACAAATGAGAAGCGATAGATACGCTTTTACTGCTTCTTTTGTTTATCACTGCAACCAGATCATACTATTTATTGCCAAAGGAACGCATTATTGTAAGGAGGAGCTTTCTTTAATATGGTAATTATAACACTGATAAATATTTGGTGAAACACGACTCTGATTGGTTGTAAAACAGAAATCATTGAAACGTGATTGGTCATTGACTCCCATTTGGGGCATGAGTTAAATAGTCCAACTAAATTATTCTAACAACAAACATGCAATACAGTAAGAATTAAATTAATCGTGATTTCTTCTTACCTCATACTTCTATGTTTTTTAAACACAGCACTGCAGTATCAGCAACCATTGTCACCATCTTCAGTTTTTTTCACAAGTCATGAAAACACTGAGGATGGTGACAATGGTCGCTGATACTGCAGTGCTGTGTTTAAAAGAACATAGAAGTATGAGGTAAGAAGAAATCACGATTCATTTAATTCTTATGAATTGAACCTCATAATGTTAAAAATTCCCAAATTTATTATATAAATGCAATACAGTATTTATTACAATACTGTACTTTGAAAACTGTTGTACATACAATTAATTTAAGCAAAATTTATGTCTAGGAACCACAAATCTCTGTTGAAACCACGTGATTTACACCATGAAGTCCGATATTTTCCTCTGCTTCAAATTTATCATTTACACTCTTTCTGATTACAGTTCTTATTTTCCTAACACTTAAGACATCAATGTAATCAATTTAATTTTGACCCATATATTTCAATAAATGTCTATATATTTCGATGCTTCTGTGTGGCTAAATTTATTTTCAATTGTCGATGAATTTTCGTCTTCACTTTCTCCTCTTTCCCTCCATCATGCAGTTTGTTGACAATAGCCATGTCATTGAATGTTTTGAAGCTGGGTTCCCCGACATTTGTTTTTCACAAACTGCTACACACTGTTCTCATGGACATACTATCCTACACAATACAAATGCAGTTCTGTAACAACAAACTTTTAGGGTCGTATGCAAATACATTAGTCTCTACTCAAATTACTTCCAATCACTGGTGAGCTGAGATCGAATTAACGGCCGCCTTACCGGTCATGCATGAATGTTGACGTTTTCGTAATATTGGCAACGAATTACCCAAATTCTCAGCGATAAAACCACTTCCGTTATTTTCGTCTGCTATAGAGGAATGCATTTATGCTTGCATCCCGCAAATAATACCGTATACAAACACGTCTGCGACGCACAATATTACGCCGATTCTCCTGTTCTTCCAGTTGAATTCTTTGGTAGACTCTATCAAATTCATCTTCTCTGCGTATACCGAAAACATGATCGAAGTCTTCAAGGTCCGACATCTTGGATAAGTTTCAAACTACATCGGTTACCATCGGGATTTTCACATAAGTTTATATCTTGAGCTACGATCTTAAGGTACCTTATCAGGTAGCTTACAATTATTACCGCGTGAATAGATTTCTGAGTAAGAAAAATGTGTTTGGATAAAACTTTATCAGCAGAGAACGCCTTTTACTGTCTAATGCGTTCAAACATTCGACCCTTAGTGCCTCACACAACGGAAATTTCCAAAATTGTACTGTATTTTCAGAATGTTGATTGGTACTGTTAAATGCGTCAGGTGAGGGGGGTTGTGAGTGAAGGTTACTCTATTGTGCTAGTTTCTAAGTGCAGTTCACGGTAGCACATTTAAAAATAAAGATTTTTTTCATAACAATACAAAATAGAGAACAGTATTTATCTTAATTTAAAAAAAAAAGTAAAAAGAGTCATTATATTTGAAGATACTTTTTTTTCCCCCCCCGCCTAGACCGAGACTCGAACCCGGGACCCTTGGCGGCCAATTTTTTAAATATAATTTATCCTTCAGTGAGAAGTGTTAAATTAATAATAAAAACGTAAAAAAGAGTCATGCCTGGATAATCTGAAAACCGGATAATACATGCACGGATAATTGGCAGTTTGCTGTACCCAAGATTCAGATCCATACAAAAGATCAGGAACAGCCGTAATCTTATAAAACGTGAGCTGAGTTTCTCTTAGAGTCTTATGGAGGGTTCTTCTTATTTAGTTTTATTTATTTTCTTAATTACGTAAGTATCGGCCACGGTGGACTAGTGGTTATGCTCCTTGCCTCTGGTCCCAAGGGTCATGGGTTCAAACCCGGCCGGGGTTATTGGATTTTTTAGGACGGAAAAATCCAAGGAGCAAGTCCTCCAGGAGGGACTTTAAGCCGTGGGTCCTGAGTCTGAAGATTTTCAGGCTCGTAAAAAATCCTTAAGCCTGAATGAAAAGGCCTCTAAGCAAAATTTACCGAATTTTCCCGTCCTAGTACTACTTTGGTTTCCTAGATGTCAATATGAGGCAGAACGCTGACCACGTACCACTCAAAATGACATCTATATGAAAACAAGTGTAACTAAATTAGTAAGGTTCAAATTCTCCCCTGTAGGGGGAGAGCACCTGAATCTCTGTAAAGGGAAAAAC
This sequence comes from Diploptera punctata, assembly GCA_030220185.1. Classification (NCBI taxonomy): domain Eukaryota; kingdom Metazoa; phylum Arthropoda; class Insecta; order Blattodea; family Blaberidae; genus Diploptera; species Diploptera punctata. Next base: position 126,663 of record JASPKZ010004714.1, on the reverse strand, counting down.
ATAGGCTTACAATACAATACAATACAAATTACCTAAGTACATTTTAAATGACCAGTTAATCTTCAGAAAACAATAATAATTAATCAGCATTGAGAAATTTTCTAGTCATATATATCTTTTCATTTATTGTTAGGTCCGAGCGTTCGTCGGCCAAGAGTAAGTAATAGTTTCAAAGAGAATGCAACAGTGTCTCGTCCAACATCAGTACCAGCTAGTCGATCTTCAAGTAGTGGCAGCAGTGTGGGCCCAGCCGTGCGGCCGGCAATTAGACGACCTGCACAACAAGAGCAGGTTTCATGAGACCTACTGCTGCTAGTGCTGCCAAGGACACAGTGGGAACTGATGCAACTAAAACTAGGAATTAATAAAATGACTATACTCTAGTCTGTATATTGGTGCCTAACAAACTCTAACAAAGTTTTTATATTTTATATACAAGTGTAACACAGACTAAAACATAACAGAATCAAGTGGCAGAGTGGGCTACAGTAACCAGTGCAGGTATTCTGCACACTTCATCTAGAACAGAGATTCTCAACCTTCAAGAAATTATGACATTTTAACTAGGGATGAAATGGATATCTGTTATCCAGCCCAAATTTATTATCTGGCCAGAAACCGGATAATAAATGAGTATCTGGCCAGATACAGGATTAAAAAAAATGAAATATACAATTTAGGTACTTTATACATATAATCCACATGACAAATATAAACACCATATTTTCATGGTGAAATCAAATATTTCTTACCTCTCCTCATATAAATCTTCTAAGTAGATCGCGATTTCGAGACCATAACTGTCTCATCTTCAGTACTTTCTTGGCGACTGATGTTATGTCGATCGGAAGAAACTCTTTTTCTTCCCTCTGTTGGTGGACCGATGAACATCTGGATCAGGTCAGGAATTTCCTGCAAATGTTGACCTGATCCAGAAGTTCATCGGTCCACCCACAGAGGGAAGAAGAAGAGTTTTTCCGATCGACATAACATCAGTCGCCAAGAAAGTATTGAAGATGAGACAGTTATGGTCTCGAAATTGTGATCTACTTAGAAGATTTATATGAGGAGAGGTAAGAAACATTCAATTTCACCATAAATTAAACCTCATAGTGATTAATTCCTATAAAAGTTAAACTATATTTTCATTTTACAAAAAAAAAAGTACTTGTACTGCTCTAAGGGCATATTATGGTAAATGAATACCAATTTCTCTGCAGGGTGAGTCAGAAGTTTGTTCAAAAACTATGTTTTATATAAAAACATATACAATTTACAAACAGGATCAAATAATCCCCTAGGATTAAATAGAAATATTGATAAAAATTCCCTAAAAGAACCTTATGCACCAATAACATTATGAAAATATTCTTGAATCATATTTTTTTCTTATTATGTAGCTACCTGCCAAGATGTTTTCGACAAATTTGACGTAGATATGTACCTACTCTACTTACCTAACCATTACATCCAATTGATAAATAAAAACTCCAAGCACGACAGGCCTAGAAGACCCTTGGCCTACCAGCCGGCTGTTGGCCTCACGTCTCCACATGTTTTAATCACAGAGGTAGAGGATCATATGCCAGTGTAGGGGTGACATGTGGTCAGAATGCCGGGTCCCCCAGCCATTATAGCTGGTCTTCTCAAACTGGAGCCGCTACTTGTAGCTACCCAAATGCCTCATGATGTTGGGTGGGCACTGGTCCCATACTAGCCGAATTTCTATGAGAAAATTTCTTCCCCCATGGGACTCAAACCAGCACGAGTCCAGTAGCTCTGTGCCAAGGCATCTTGCCTTAACCACTTGGCTATGGTGCAGGACCAATTGATAAATAGATTGACCAATTCCATGAAGTAATTAAAAACAAAAGAAAAAAGAAAAGTTAGTTTTGTTTGGTACATACATACCTGTGTTTTTTTCTTCACTGCCACGAGTAATTTTAACATTGCATAACAAACAAATGTAAACTTTATTAAATTAATATTGAGAAGCTAAAGCTATTACTATGATAGAAATAAGTAAATCAATGAACACAATTAAATTATTGTAAATCAATGGTAAAGAGAAAAATTTTTGCCTGAACTGGGAATCGAACCCCAAACCTTTAGCTTTCCGTGCTAATGCTCAGACCACTGAGCTAATCCAGGCTTCATTCCCATCCAAGCAGAAATCCTTCCTTTACCTTACTCTACTGGTCCCACATTCAATTGCAATGAATCATCATTCACAAATACACAATGAATGGCTTCTACCTGAAGAAGACATGAAGGGACTCCACACAGCTATAACATTATTTATTAATCAATATGTATGTGGGACCAGTAGAGTAAGGTAAAGGAAGGATTTCTGCTTGGATGGAATGAAGCCTGGATTAGCTCAGTGATCTGAGCATTAGCACAGAAAGCTAAAGGTTTGGGGTTCGATTCCCGGTTCAGGCAAAAATTTTTCTATTTACCATTGATTTAAACGTAAACTTTGTTTATATCAACACTATTTATATCAAAATATTCTCATAAAGGCAATTATTTCTTTACTGATGTCATTTTTGGTCACTAAATCTTTTTAGAATTACTTATAAAAAATAATTTTATAATAGCCTCAAATTATGTTAGTATGTTTTTAATAAGCTCAAGTGATTGTGTTTGTAACCATTTCAACAAGTCAATGAAATACTTGCTAACTTCGCTCATGAACGACAATACTTGAAGAATTAAATTAATGTTTTTATTACCTCACCTCATATCCTTTTTCTTCTATACTGCAGTTTCGGAGCTTATCTCCATCTTCAGTAGCCTCTGGTCGACCGATGTTATGTTGTTTCTTGGCGGTTTCCTTCTTACTTCTATTGGTGGACCGATGAACCTCTGGATCAGGTTAAAATTTGTGGGAGTTTCGAAATTCATGAGTTTGTCTTTCTTGTTTTTTAGGATGTGGATTTTTCCCCAGACTGTGAGTTCCTTTAGTTTATCTGTTTGTTTGATTAGGCTAGAATTGATACAGAAGCTAGCCTAATCAAACACACAGATAAACTAAAAGAACTCATAGTCTGGGAAAAAATCCACATCCAAAAAAACAAGAAAGATAAACTCATGAATTTTGAACCTTCTGCCAAATTTTGGGGGGGGATCAGAGGTTCATCGGTCCACCGATATAAGTAAGAAGACACACAGCGAGAGAACGCCAAGAAACGACATAACCAACGCGTCGATCAGAGGATACTGACGATGGAGGAGATAAGACTCCACAAAACTGCAGTATAGAAGAAAAAGGATATGAGGTGAGGTAATAAAAACATTAATTTAATTCTTAAGTGAATGAAATGCTTGTTAACTTTGCTCATGAATGAAAAAACTCAAATTCAGCCAAGTTTGCCCAATCATTCGTGCTCCACCTACATGAGCTCGCTCGTTATAATGTGCCAATTGCCAATGTTCAGCTGGATATCTGGCTTCAAGATTGGTCAGATATCTGGTATCTGGCCAAACAGCTATCCATTTCATCTCTAATTTTAACTTTATTTAATTAGAAAATTTGGAATAATAGAGTAGTTATCAGAGAAGTGGTCCATATCTAAAAGATCTGACTGTAATGAGTATGTCTTAATTTGATAATGTCTACATGTAAAAAAAAATGTTTATCCTAGAAAATTCTTATTCAGTAATGTCCATCACTAATAATTTTTCATTAGAAAAGGTCCACCTAACCTCTTGCTGTATAGTGGATCCAAAAAATGGTCCAATTTACTTCTGGCATTTTTTATATACTGAGCTATGTATAGAGAATACATATTGATTAATATTTTTAAAAAAATATGAAGTATTTTAAGATATTTTTAGACGATGGTACCGTGTGCCTAATACATTTTTTTATCTAGATGAATGTAAAAATATCATGTCTGCTTGCTTAATATTTATTAACAATAGAAGGATTATGGGAACGAAAATCCAACCTGGCAATTGACTTTGATGATTGAGAAGATCTTAAAGAAAACCTAGTCATATTGATGAGCCGTGAAATTGGAATTCAGGATCTCTCGAATACAGGTCTTCAATACTGTTATCTGAATCAGATCATTCACCAACTTCACTTTTTTTCCCCTCAATACTGAAAGCATTTAGAATACAGGATGCAGCATAAGTCAGTTAACCAGTCAAGTGGCGCTTTAAATTTTCACCACTACCACTCACAATGGCAATGACGGAATATTACATCAGGGAGTTTCTCACAAGTCCAGACCAAAACTATGTAGTTGTGGAGGGGGTAAATGGCTTTATTTGTTTTCCAGAGTGTTGTAAGGTATTGTGAAACATCTTTCTTCAGTTTTCAATAGTTTACTGTTATGTGTTTTCGGGGTCCGACTAGTTAAATTTCATATTATATAGTGTTTGGAATTCATGATGTCCGCTAGGAAAAACAGCGTGTTCTAAGAGAATCTATCAATTTTGATTTAATCAAAAACATTTCTGATTATGAAATTAATGACAGTGATACAAGTATTTTCATGGGGAATGAAAGACATGCATGGAGGCTTCTTGTAGGAAAACCAGAAGGAAAATGCCCAGTTGGTAGACCAAGAATAAGGTGGGAGAATAATATTAACAGTGATTTGAAGGAAATAGATTATACAGAGAATGATTGGAAAATATTAGCTCAGGATAGGAATGTTTGGAGAGCTTATGTCCACACAGACATGAACCTACGGTTTTGATTGTGCCAGTGAGTTAGTTAGATGCAAGTTTTTTCATGGTGAATGAAAGGCGTGCATGGAAGCTTCTTGTAGGAAAACCAGAGGGAAAATGCCCAGTTGGTAGATCAAGAATGAGGTTGGAGAATAACATTATCCATGATTTGAGGGAAGTAGATTATACAGGGAATGATTGGAATACATTAGCTCAGGATAGGAATGTTTGGAGAGCTTATGTCCATGCGGCCATGAACCTACGGTTTCAATAGTGCCAGTGAGTTAGTTAGATGCAAGTTTTTTCAGTGATGTTTCAATAGAAGGATCAACTGACGACAAAAGTAATAATATTAATGATGTTTGCGGAAGTTGTAGAGCTGGAAGGGAGGTCAGATTGGGATGTCAATAGCATAGGCCTAAATAGTGCAGACATAAGTTCCAGTTGGAATAATATCCGTTCAAATGGCCCAAATTTGAAATTATCGGTACATCTGGGGTTCAGATACTTGTAAAAAACCCAAAAGACCCTTTAGAAAATTCTGAACAGTGTATTTGAAGACAGCTGTTAGAAAAAATTGTAACTGAAAGAAAACATTGTAACAGAAACAAATAGAAATGAAGAATTTTTTACAGAGTAAGAACAACATAGAATCAAAATTTAGAGTAACAGAATGGAAAGAGACTAACAATGAGGAAATAATGTTATTGTTGGCTTGTTGCTATTGTTGAACTATTTCATACAGTGATTGACTATAGAAAACTTTATTAATTTTGTAAATAGTGTAAGTACTGACATAAACATTATTTTAGTAAATTGGATACCTCATTGCTGAAACTGTAAGTGTAGATACACTGTTATTTTTTCTTTTTGTTTTAGCTTCCATTATTTTTTAAACTCTGTGTTTCATGCATGTTTTTGAGTCAGTGTAAGTATGTACATCTCTAGTAAGAATAACATTTAATCCTAATTTACAATTGCAGTAATACTTATTTTTTTTTACTTAGCAAATATAAATTAGTAAAAAAAAATGTTTACAAAATATTTTTTTCGTTTACACATAGTATAGCTAAATATATCACAACATGAGTCTTTCACCCTCATAAAAACAAACCCTTGTAGAAATTCTGGCAAAGTAAACTGGCCTGACAGCTTCAAAAGGAAATTGAAAGATACCACAAGGTCAAGGTCGAATTACAATTCTAACTACAAGCATTAGTGTACAAATATTGTCTGCAAGAGTGGAACATAGCACACACATTACATATGAAGTTTATGCAAAGTATATAAAGAAAGATAATGAGATTTTTTCAGAAGGAATGGATATTATTTCATTACGTTATTACTAGGAAACCAACTATCCCATACACACTAAAATTAGCTGCGTTATAATATAATTCTTACTCTGTTGAATAGCTTTTATTTCTTGTGATTTGGGTAAAAATTGACAGAAATATCGTAATTCAAACACAATGAAGTAACAGTTGAACCAGGGAAATTAAATGCCCGAGCCTTAAATTAAAATTGGCACTAGACAGACAGAGAGGGAGTGAAATGCTATGAGGAGTTATTACGTCATTGCCACTTGACTGGTTAACCGAAAATGTAAATACATTATTTTCTGTAGCTTATAACATCTATACAAAAAACAGCTACCGAAATTGTTTAAAGTGACCTTCATTTTTATTTAAGCATTTATGACATCAAATTTGAAGAGAAAAATAAACGCTAAGATCGGGGCTTGAACCCAGGACCTTTTGCTTTCTATGCAAATGCTCTATCAACTGATCTATCTGAGCACTCCAATCTAAATGCAAATTTTTCTCTTATACTCGCTCGGGAATTAACGGTGTGTATAAGAGAAAAATTTGCATTTAGATTGGAATGCTAAGGTTGCTCAGATGGTAGAGCATTCATATAGAAAGCAAAAGATCCTGGGTTCTAACCCTAATCTGAGCATATATTTTTCTCTTCAAATATAGTTTATCCTTCAATGAGATGTATTAAATAGATAATAAAAACATTTATGACATCATTTTATGACTGATTTGCAGATGTTATCACACAATTCCCCATTATTACCAAAAGTGTTTTCAAATTCCTGTTCAATGAAATCCCGTAAATATTGTAGGTTTAGTGGTTTTGACCTGAAATCTTTGTCCTAAAAATTCCCAAATTGAAAAATCACATGGCATGAGGTCGGGTGATCTAAGTGAAGTCGATTTTACCACGCCTTCAAATCCACTCGTCAAAATGATCATCCAGAAATGCATGGGCATTTAATCCATAGTGTGGTAGTGTGGTGGGGCACCATCTTGCTGCCAAACAAGGTTGTTTCATACTGTTTCAAACATAGGGCTGTTGCCTATTCTACCATAATTTCATTTCTTAACATTTGAAGATACCTTTTGGAAGTCATGGTCCTGTTGAAAAACTAAGGACCTATCACTCCTTTGCTGCATATGCCTGCCCAAACAGTACCTCAAGCAGTAGTGTTTCTGAAGGTCCTGTATTCAAACCCTGTTTCAACCTGTTTGATTTTTTCCTTGCAACCATGTGCAGTGGTTAACTTACTTATGCTACACTGTATCTAACCTCTCTTGGTTAACTCTTGTTTTTTCGACCCCGATGCTATTAGGGCATCCGAGGGCTAGGGAGTCCTTCCTTTCTTCCATTTCTTCTTTCCTTTATTTTCTTTTCTTCTCCAGAAAGCCTGACCAGAGGCTATAAGATGGCAGCCCCATCACTGGTCTTACCTTCCTTTGGCCAGCAACCAATCGAAGGGACTATTATTATGCTTTCAAGTCTTATATGAGAATTTCCCATAAGGGAAAATTTTCTATAGGATCGTAACAGGCCTTGGCCTAATACTTGAAAGGAAGAAGAAGAAGAAGTATAATCAGAATTACATATAACTTCTGTATAATTATTAGAGCTAGGAATTTCAGGTGCTGCACTTTTTTTTTGTTACTATAATTTTCAAATTAGCTAGTATTGCAAAGAAAACATTAAATAAATGCCCCTAACTGTGTTTTAGTTGCACCTTTTTTCAATGCCAGCACCTTTTTGCACCTTTTTTTTTTAATGGAAGCACATTTTGCACCTTTTCAAATCTTTTTTGTCTCCTTTGGAACATTTTATTACCAAAATAATATATATTTTATATTACATTTATTCAAATGCGATTGCAAGGGTTGGTAATGATATGTGGTATCAGTCCACATCAGATTACTTCCACTTCAGTGCAATCCCATTTGGCTATTCCTTTTAAATTAGTTTGCACCTCATTGCACCACAGTTATTCAAAAGCTATTGTTCAAGCAAGGAAGGTTGTTGAGTGCGTGAATAAATGTTTCAGTTCAAAATAATATTTGACTAGTGCGGTCTGCTATTTCCTGAGTTACCAGTATACAGTATGCTGGAAACCGAAAGTGAACTCCTATAAACTACGTGATATTGTTAAAAAGTTTAGTGCAGATGTAATTCAGAGTGACGGATCTGTTATCAGGTGCATTCTTTGTGATATTTCAGTAACAATTGATGAAAAACATCAATGCATTCGTGTTACGCAGCATATAAGTAGTGTAAGTACTTACGCAGACTCTTTAATATAAGACAACATGCATGAATTTTGTGTCGTTAGTTACTTGTTGTAATTGGTTTTGGTAATCTTTAATGATTATTTACATGGGAAATTTGCAACTTCTATTTAAAAAATTGCACATTTTTCTGCTAAATTAAAGCACCTTTTTTGTACCTTTTTCACCAAAATTTTACACCTAAAATTCCTAGCTCTAATAATTATAAACTTATATATATTAAATATGATTTTTGTAGAATTATATTACCAATTTATATCTTGAAAGCTTTAGCTTCATGATATTCTGACCATTCCTAACCATCCACAAGATGCAGTAGTGGTGATAGTCCATCTTCCCACTGGTCTTGACTGTTACTATCACATTGGAATTCACTTGGGACTTATTGCACACTGTGGAAGAAATGAATAATGATCATTTAAACTTCTGCATGTTTTAAAAAGTTATCAAAAAACAAGAAATATTGGAAAGCCAGAATAGTCATGGGCTATTAAATTAAATTGTTGTTAATTGTTTGTATTTTTAGTTGCAAAGACTAATGATTTTATCAATACAGTCTTCCATTAAAATAATATTTTCAGTAATTTTCCTGTTATAGTTACATCCTTTGTTATCAAGCAAATGTATTTCACTAAGAATAAAGTTGAGAATCTCTAGCAAAGAAGTAATGAATCTACGTTGAATTAAATATTTAAAATGGAGAACAAAATAAATGAAATGGAAATTTTTAAATAAATTCTGTTCATTAATAGTGAGTGGATAACATATTGTTAACGACTCACCTCATATAATTTCAAATTTCTTTGATACCGGCGGTTTCAAACAATATCTTGTCCCTCTTCAGTCATGGCTTCCACTGATGAAATTCTCTGGTTGTTGATCTCTCCAAGGACACCACCTCCTGTGCTGTCATCTTTGGTTGGGATTATAAACTTTGTAATTAAATTTTTATCCATCGGAATATTGATCTATGAACTTCGATATTCCGGTGGATAAAAATTTAATTACAAAGTTTATAATCCCAACCAAAGATGGCATAGATCATCTATGAACTTCGATATACCTAATAAATTTTTACAAATTTGGTAATGACTGCATATGTTTACATAGCACTCACAAAGTAAATTCTTATGGATCTGAACTTACAACCTTGTTGATGCTGAATGAATTGCATCATGGATTTCCATGTGCTTTTATAATGGCCTAATAAAACAAATGAACAATTTTTAACTTTTATAGGAATTAATCACTATGAGGTTTAATTTATGATAAAATCAAATGTTTCCTACCTCTCCTCATATAAGTGTTTATTCCGATCAACATAACATCAGGCGCCAAGATTGTACTGAAGATGAGACCACAATGGTCTCAAAATTGCGATCTACTTGGAAGATTTATATGAGGAGAGGTAGGAAACATTTCATTTCATCATAAATGAACAATTTCTATCTATATATTTCAGCAAAATTAACAGACATTTTGTACTGCATGGATGAAAATAATGGACCCTGCAAACTTTAGATAATTTTGTACTTGGCATGTCAATGATTGGAGAAGAAATAGAAATAAAACTGAAAAGTTTTGAAGACAAAAAAGAGATTTACAAGAGGCTCAGATTATGCTTACAAGAATGTGATACCTTGTCATTTTAAATCATACTAAACAACTTTACAACATATATGAATTCAAATCCAGAACTGCATGAATTTTGTAAATACTTTCAAGCTACATATTCTAAAAATATAAATTGCATGTGGGATTACACTAAAATACATCTGCAGATAATGCACAGGTCTGTCAAATATATATATTTACAAGGTAAGAAAAATAAGTGACTTGATACATGTGCCTTCTCTCTTATGAATTTGTAAGGGATGCATGTTTTGACAGGTTAATTTCAATGAACAAGGACAAATTAACAACAGATATCATCATCATCATCATAGTACATTCACGAATTTAGGCCATTTGTTGACCTGTTTCGGCCTCAAGAGAAACACCATCCAGAAGTCTTTTGAGTGGACGTCCTGGTCTTCTTCTTCCTGCGGGTTGATATCTTAACATTAGTTTGGGTATTCTGTGATCTTCCATTCGATGAACATGTTGTATCCATCTTGACTTATAATCAGAAATTTTGTTTTCTAAAGATTCCATGTGTAATTCTTCTAAGATGTCTTCATTTTTTTTGTGATCTAGTAGTGTGTATCCTGCAGTCCTCCGAAGATATCTCATTTCAGCAGATCTAAGTCTCTGTATATCCTTCTGTTTCAACGTCCATACTTCGCTACCATACAAAAGAGTTGGAAGAGCCAGTGTTTTATATACTTTCAGTCTTGAATGCTTTTGGACTAATTGTGGCTTGAAGATAGAATTTATTAACCCTAAAATTCTTAAAAATTTAGATATTTTTGCATTTGCATCCTTTTCTTCTTCATATGAGATATTGCATCCTAGATATGTAAAATTATTCACCTGCTCCAAAATTTTATTGTCCAGTACAATTTTACTTCTGACAGGATCTACACCTTGATGCTATAATTTTTGTTTTTTCTGTAGATATCTTTAATCCATATTCTTCTGTAATTTTGTTAAGTTCATACAGACCTTTCTGTAGATTATCTTCGAATTTGCTATTATTATTTGGTCATCTGCAAACAATAGGGTGTTTAATTTTCTATTTTCTGATATTCTTATTCAAATTTATATGTTTTGTTCCAGCAACATATTACTTCATTGATATAAATTGCAAGAGTGTTGGGGATAGGGGGCAGCCTTGTCTCACACCACGATTTATAATTCCTTCTTCAGAAAATCTGTTATTTAATTTAATCTTTATGGTGTTGTCTTTGTAAATATTTTGTATGTTCTGCCGAAGTAAATTTGGTATATTTCTGTCTTCCAATATATTTAAGAGTTTTGATCTCTTGACTGTGTCGAATGCTTTTTCAAAATCTATGAAAGCAAAATGTGTTTCTAAGTTGAATTCTCTTCTTTTTTCAAGCAATAGTTTAACAGAAAATGCTGAATCAATACAAGATCGTCCTTTCCTAAATCCATTTTGACATTCCATAAGGAATTTTTCACTGAAACTTTTCAATTTTCCATTTAAAATGTCTGCATAAATTTTGTAGCATGTGTTTAACAAAATGATTCCCCTATAGTTGTCCATTTTTCTCTTGTCTCCTTTCTTGAACAGGGATATAACAATGCTTGTCTTCCATTCTTGTGGTATATCTGCATTTTTGAATACATTATTAAAGAAGGACAACAGTCTTTCATGGAACTGTTTGCCTGCATATTTGTACAATTCTGAATTCAAGCCATCTGTGCCAGTGCCTTCCCATTTTTTAATTTCTTTAAACTATTGTTCAATTCTTCCAATGATATTATGGAATCTGTCTCATTATTATTTCGCAAAATTGTATCTTCATAGCTATTGTCAGTCCAAAGACTTTTATAATAATTGAAAAAATCTTCTTTTGTTACTCCGCAATTATTTTGGTAGATTCTTTAATATCTTTATTCAAATGTTTTAATATTTTGAAAGCATTAGGTTGGAGCTTATGCAAATCTGATTCTAAATGTGTAACAAAATTTAACCATGTTTTCCTATGTCTCTTTCTTATTTCCCACTTAACAATAGCTCTACAGCGTTTGAATTCTATTTCATTTTCTACTTTCTTTGTGTTCAAATATTTTTTATAAGCTGCATTTTTTTCTTCAATCAATTGTTTTATTTGATCATCCCAGATTTTTAGAGTTCTATTTCTTCTTTGTTGTATATTACTTTTCCTAAAGTTTCATTAGCTGCATTTTGAATTATCATTTTAATGTTTTTCCATTCTTCTTCGACATCATTACTTTCTGGAGTTGTAGCCATATATTGCTGAATTCTTCTCGAATATAACCATTTAATGCTGTCATCATAAATTAATTTTACCTTGTACTTTTGTTCTATGCTCTGTTGTTGTTTCTTCTTTTTTAACCATCTTGGTGGAAACCTTATTCTTGCTTCTACTAGGTAGTGATCTGAACCAATATTGTAGAAATAAAAAGGCATAAAGCTGGAATCTTAATACCACCTACTAATATAATGTTTGATAAAGAGGAAGAATGGTTAGGAAAATAATCCAGACTGTATATGTCAGGTGATATGCAGTGATTGCTAAATTTGCTTTCATAAACCTGTCCAATTTCTTCTATCAAGTCGAATATATGCAAACATGTTTATTCTCTGGTACATACACTTCGGAATCAGACAAATTTTAGGAATGAAATCTTTCTTAGACCAAACTAATTAACTATTTTAGAAGATAAGAAAACAACCGATTCAAATATTTGCACCGCATTGGTGCTGGATCATACCAATGTTGTTGATAATTACCTTGAATTGGGAACATAGATTGCTCAAATTAACATATCTTTGCCCGGGCCCATAAAAGACAAAGATTAACTCATCTTTCTTCAATAAATTGTTAAGCATGTAATATATTGTAAGCTATACAGATTATAATCGTGGAAGTTTCAAGGAAAGAGGAAATCATATTCGCTTGAGAAAGCTTTGGAACTTTATACTCATATCTGACATGACTAGTTACTGAATCAATAGGCAGAAGTTAACTAAAAGCAGATATCTCATATTTAATAAGAGTCAAAAAACAGTCAGATATAACATTCAAATAATAAAAGATAATTAGCTTAACAATGAAAAATAAATTGAGAAAAGAAACAATAATCTTATCGGTCATTTAAACAAAACAATAATAATGAAACATACGTACACTCTATTCATTCACATCAGTCCTGCCAAGGGCTAGGGTACACAGTAAGGACCAATAAACAAAACAAGCTCCTCCGAGCTGTATCGACTTGACCCATTGGTTAATAAACAGATGATGACCTTGATGTTAGTAAGCGCAGCTTATTTGAGGGTTCACTAGGAGAGGGGAGGATGTGTGATAGAACACGGCACATAAAGGAAAGGGGGGAGTATGTAGGAGAGAATTTGGCACTGTTCACTAAGATCATAGAAGAAATGGAGACGTGATGACATATTGGTTGCGCAGTATGACATAATCCACGTATCGAAAACTTGATTTTGATATATATTATTCTGAAATATTTAGGAAAAAGCAGAACATAAAATTTATCTGAAGAAGGCAGCTTTCTCAAGTTAAAATAAACATTTACAGATGATTACCAAAATGTTAATTGGCCTATTACTTGTAACTTTAAAAATAGCCTAAAAATGAATATTACTGTTTCGGTAGTTATTGTATAAGGTGTATTTTACATCATACAAAAACATAAGGATAAAGTGGCAAAATTAAGAAACAACAATTTGGAAAACTTCATGAAATGAACGGATGGAACACTAGTTTCTATTAACAAAACTATGTTCATATAAATTATTTTAATATGTTAAACAATGTCCAATACTGTACAATTTTTATATCTCATGCTCCATGTCTTAATACGTAATTATTTATATTGGGTTTTCTGTAGGGTTAATAAATTGCAGATTATATAAATGATATAAAACACACATGAAACAGCTGTATAGAAATAGTTCTATTATAATAAATAAAATATACATATATAATAATTTATGAGTTTTTCTCATCATTATTGTCTTGTCTTGATAGAGTGAGTGAAACGCTTGAATTTTATATCACATAAATTAATACAGATACATTTATAAGTAATATGCCAGCAATTGTCCAGAGTTTTCATATTGTACACACCTTACTTAAGTATTGCTTCCATTTCGAGTTTAGCCACAAATACATATAAAAAAAACTCCTGGCGCGACAGGCCTACAAGGCCCTTAGCCTACCATCCGGCTGCTGGCCTCTCATCCACATGTGTCAGTCACAGAGGTAGATGATGATCAGCCAGTGTAGGGGTGACATGTGGTCAACATGTCGAGTCCCCCAGCCGTTATAGCTGATTTTCTCAACCTAGAGCTGCTACTTATTGTAGCTACCCAAACGCATCACTATGCTGGGTGGGCACCGGTCCCATACTGGCCGAAATTCCATGAGAAAATTTCTTCCCCCATGGAGACTCGAACCAGTGCAAGTCCCGTAGCTTTGCGCCAAGGCTTCCTGCCTTAACCACTCGGCTATGGTGCTGGACTCACAAATACATATAATTGATTTAATTTTTGGATTTGATTTGGGGTTTGTGCCTTCAAATCAATATATGAATTTTAAAGTATCGAAAGTAAATCTTTTCTTGTCGTTGCTTCTCTAAATTGGTAGAAGGCCAGAGAATAATCAAAAGTAATTTTTATACTATCGTTCAGGATTGTTTGTTAATACTCTGTGATTTACACAGGTACCCTCAACCAAAATATAATTTTTTTTTCTTTCACATTTCCCAATCATGTATGCCTGCTTCTGTCACATTTCTCTTCATATTGTCTTAAATTCTGTTGAACAGTCCAGCTATCACTTTGGAGTTTGTAAGTATTTTGGAGTGTCCCCTGAGTACGCTACTAATGTTCTGAGGGTTAGTCCTTTGGAGGGGCTGCCTCCTTAAAGCCTTTGGACTTGCTTCCTTGTGTTTTATCCCCACAAGGAAGGTTGCCTCTTCCATCTGTGAAAAAGGAATTCCACTACACTTGATAGCAGTAATTATGAAAATGTATGAGAAAATAAAAATAAATCAAAGGGAAACAATACATATAACAGGAGGAGGTAGACAAGGTTGTCCACTATCAACTACTCTTTTTAATATTTATTTTGACAACATGATAAGATCATGGAAGCAAATGATGACTGGGGGAATTAACTTAGGAAATACAGTAATAACCAGATGACCAGATTTTAATAGCAAAAACAGAAGATGAACTACAAAGAATGCTATATAAACTAAATGAAATATAAAAAAAATACAACATGGAAATATCAACAGGAAAATAAAAACCAATGGCCTAAAAGAGCGCTCATTCAGTTCGGACAAAGATAATATTAGAAAATAAACCAATAGAACAAATGGTAATATATAACTTCCTAGGTTGCAAAATATCATACACAGCGGAAACAGATATAAATAACAAACTAAATAAGTTTAATTATATAACAGGGACATTAAAAAGAACTTTGAAAATAAAGCCAGGAAAGAGTGTATAATAAAATTATACAAGACAATGGCAGTGCCTATTATTACTTATGGATCCGAAACATGGACAGTGACAACACAACAATCTGCCAGAATATAAGCTGCTGAAATGAGATTCCTCAGACCAATAGCAGGATATCAAAGAACAGACAAAAAACACAACACAGAAATAAGACAACAACTAAAAGTAGAGGAATTAAACCGAACAATAGTGAAATACAGAACAAACTGGAAAGAACACTTGGCAAGGATGACCGAGAATAGAATACCAAAAGCAGCATACAGCTATTCACCACGAGGAAGAAGAAGTCTGGGAAGACCAAAGAAGAGATGGAAAGAGCAGCAATTTGGAGCTAGAACAGCCAGTAAGTAAGCCTAAACCGTGATGAAGAAGAAAAAAAAAAGTTGTCTTGAATTCCCTCTATTCACGTTGGCTTTGGCATGGATTAAACCCTGGGCATTGGTCTATCACGTTTCCCTTTTCCAGGAGGCATCCATTTCAATGCTTCTTGTTTGTTTCTGTGTCACTTCTTATTATATGTCCATACCTTTTTAATTGGATTTCTTCAATCTCTTGTACAATATCCATTTCTACATTCATTATTTCTTTATTGTATATTTTTTATTTTGTCTAATTTTGATATTTTCGCCAATGTTCTTAAAAAGTCCATTTCTGTGACTAATAATTTATTTCTGTGTTCTTGCTTCAATGTCTATGTTTCTGCACCATATAATAAAATACTCTTCACAAGTGTGTTATATATTAATATTTTTTTATTTAATGCCCCAGGTTGTCATTTTGACATTTCTGGCATTTTCTCCTGGCATTGACTTAATTGTAACCCACTTCTGATGTCGGGGTGCCTAGAACCCGATGCACAAATTTCGCATAATTTATAAACATTTAATAATCATAAGAAATGTTTATAAAATGGTTCCAAAATGTTTAAAATAGTAAGAAACGTGTTTACAAGTGTTTAGTGCATCAGTGGCATAAGGATGTAAGTGTAGAATTGTGTCTGCCAAAAAGTACCGCAGCCAGAAATTATCCTATGGTTTGACCGGGAATCGAACCCGGAACCTCATGAACAGTAGTTAGAAACACTGACCACTAGCCATGAGGCTGGTCATATATTAATAATTTAGTCCTCTTGATTATATTCCTACTCCATAAAATAGAATTTAATATGCCAATAATTTTTTGTCTTTATTATTCTTCTTTTTATGTCTAATTCAGATGATCCTTCTTTTTTAATTATTTATGGGCAGCATATTAGGTTTGGGGTTTTTGTCCTGTGGTTGGCACACACATCCGAATATCCTGTATTTATGTTGGCTGCATTTTGTGATTCCATACCTGAGACTGCATAACCTAATTAAATAAATTACATACATACTATTTAGTTAACTAAAAACTAATCTGATGTACGCTAAATTGACCCATTGGAACCTAAGAAAATGAAGTGATTGAACATTTATTTCTTAAAATATGTTTTGGAATTAAATGCAAATGTTGGTCATTCACACATATGTCCTGCCATCTGGTGGATTTAATTTTATAAGCGTTCACGCATATGCACTTCGATTCTAAAGTACTTTGAAAAATCATTGAGAGGAAAAGTCATAATTTGTGTACATAGATAAACAAATAATAATTCTTTATAAAAAAAGTTATAGGTATCGTTGCAAAACGTTTAAAATAGTACGAAATATTAGTAAAGATGGGAATGGCACCTAGAGCAAAAGCATCATATGAATGTTAGTATGGAAAATAATAGAACAAATTATTCTTAAGTTCTTAAATAAACAGATAGTTGATGATAATACAAATTTTAGAATACTTCAGATTTTCGCCAGACCAGTTTTATCAGGTTTAAAATTAATAGAAGACCAAATTTATGTACATCCATAATATCCCTAAGATACAATACAAATTTGCAGCATTTATTTATTTCTTGACTAAGTTCAAGCTACAATAACTCTTTTTTCTGTACTCCTCCATACTCATGTTGTATAAAACACGATGGTTTGAAACAAAACTAATTAAAATTTCATAATTGAATTTGCAAGTGAATGATGATGATGATCTTTGATTTTGCTAAAGCCGCTGGGTTCTAATTTATATTATTATTATTATTATTGGTCCATAATCTATAATAATAATAATTGTATTGTATTGTTAAGCCTGTGTTTTCCCTTTACGAGATTTAGGCGCTCTTCCCCCTACAGGGAAGAATACTAATTTAGTTACACTTGTTTTCGTATAGATGTCATTTTGAGTGGTACATGGTCAGGTTCTGCCTCATACTGACATCAGGAAACAAGGTATACAATGAATAAGTACCCCCGGCACACATAAAGGAGTAATGCTTAAATAAAGCAATGACGGGAAATTCGGTAAATTTTTGCTTAGAGGCCCTTTCATTCAGGCTTAAGGATTTTTTACGAGCCTGAAAATCTTCAGACTCGGGACCCACGGCTTAAAGTCCCTCCCAGACGTTGCGCCTTGGATTTTTCTGTCCTAAAAAATCTATCGACCCAGCTGGTTTGAACCTGCGACCCTGGGACCAGAGGCAAGGAGCCTAACCACTAGTCCACCGCAGGCCGATATAATAATAAAGAATAATAATAATAATAATAATGGGTTGTATCAAAGGATGTGAAAAGAATGTACTTAACAGGGGATACAAAATTAACTCAAAACTGTAACTAGAAAATGACATAAAATATAGAATTCAAAAAAGGCGATCGGTAATAACAATGTTAAACGGAGTTTGTGTGGGATAAGAACATAAGAATAGATAGGTACAAATTAAAAATTATAAACCATAATTCGAAGCAACGCTAACATACGGTGCAGAAACCTGGCAATGAAATAAAAATTTGAGTGAAAGTTTATATCTACTGAAATGGATTGTTTTAGATGATAAAACTAGACAGTACAAATTGGACAAAATCATAATACACATAATCAGACAACAATAGAAAGTCCAAAATTCAATATGAGATTTTGTGAGATACGACAACTAGAATGGTAGGTCATCACGTAGGATGCCAAGAACAAAGATGACCCAGACAAGCTTTGTTGGAAGGATTCTACCTGGGAAAGAGAAGAGAGGTCGACCTAGATTTTTAAATGGAGGGTTGATGTAAGAAGAGGTATGACAGAACTAGTTCTGGAAGAATTGGATGTGAAGATAGAGAAGAATGGAGAAAGAAGATAAAAAATTTAAAAAGCCTTGGGCACAGGAAGAGTTTGATATATATTGCAAAACCTGTTTATAAATAAATAAATAAAAAATAATAATAATAAAAATAGTAAATCATTCCAAATAGTTAGTACGATTTTTCTTAAAGAATGGACAGACAGAATAAAAACAAAAGCATTTTAACAATTAAAAAATTTAATCTCATTGGAAATCGAACCGTGACCTCTTGCATACGAATCAACCACTAAGCACTGAGCTAACATTCACTGGCTAATTGTACTTGAAAGATGCTCTTAACCCTCAGGGGCCTCATCAGAGATATGTGGATGGCGACCACAAGGTGCCCAAGCTGCGCAAACATTTCTCCACGTACGTGTGTTTTGCACTCTTTTACCTTTACTATCTAACCTCCTTGGTTAACTCTTGTTTTTTTTTCGAGCCCCGAAGCTATTAGGCATCCGAGGGCTAGGAGTCTTTCCTTCTTCCATTTCTTCTTTCCTTTTTTCTTTTCTCCTCCAGAAAGCCTGACCAGAGGCTTTAAGATGCCAGCCATCACTGGTCTTGACCTTCTTTTGGCACAAACCAATCGAGGACTTTATTATCTTTCAAATCTTATATAAGATTTTTCACGGAGGATCAAACTATTTACGCTGGAGGAAAATTTAACTATAGGATCGTAACAGGCCTTGGCCTAATACTTGGAAGGAAGAAGAAGAAGAAAGAAGAATGCTCTTCAAAGGAAGAAGGGAAACGTATTGTAGCTCTACTGTGCAATTAGTTTACTCGTATGAATTGCGCATTAGAATTTAAAAATATTCAAGATCAAGAGTCGGCCCCATTCTTTTTGTTGCTAAGTTACATTGCCCCATTTTTTCACCCTTTACTGCTTGTTTGTATGTTATAATTAGTAATCAATTTTTTTGCAGATCGTTTCAATGCGTTAATTCTTCATAATTATCAAATTATCTATTGTTTATTATTTTGTTCATATGTTCTGAAAAAAAATAAATGGTTATTAACTGATATCTCTATTTTTATTTCAACCTTTCCTAGAGAATCAGGGTCATCCTTTCTTTACTTCTAAGATAAGATGTTATGTAGATAATAATGTTATTTCTAAGTACATTTTGAAAAAATCAATTAACATGAATACTTTAAAATAATGAATTGAATTATGAAATATTCTTGCAGTTTTCTTAGACTAATCAACTGTTTTTCTGATGTTAGGAATATATTCCATGCATTGGATAAAAAATTGAGGTGGTTGGAAATTGGGAAGATGAAATTCTATGGATTTTATGTTTATAACATCAGAGGTTTTATTTAATAATAATTGAATTAATCAAATTTTACAACTTGCCTCATATTTTTGTAAAACTATGGATCGGTTTCGAAAGAAATTTGCCTTTTGAAACTGCCCTGAATTTTTCAATAACATGAGGTGAGGTGTAAAATCTGGTTAATAATTATTATAGTAAATATTTGAAATGTGGTATTGTAACATCGAAAATAACGACTAAGCCACCGGTTTCAACATTGTTTAATTATGCTTGTGTCTGTCGATGGCGAAACTGTTCTGTCGATAATACAGTAAGCTGTAATTGATTTGTATTTTCTACCAACGCTTGAGGCCTCTGGCATCTAGGCATCACTGAGCGATAACCCATCTTTTTATGGGGGCACATAGATGGCAGGTCGATGCGTAATAATCGCCAATAGAGTTTCCGTCTAAATTATAATAAATAAAATATACATATATAATAATTGTAAGTTTTTCTCATCATTATTGTCTTGTCTTCATAGGATAAGTGAAAGGCTTGAATTTTATATCACATAATTTAATACAGATACATTTGCAAGTAATATGCCAGCAATTGTCAACAGTTTTCATTTTGTACGCCTTACTTAAAGTATTGTTACCGCGTATTGTATTTGTCGATGTACGAATAGTAAATTAGCGTTTAATTTTTGGATTCGATTTGGGGTTTGTGCCTTCAAATCGATATAGTATGAGGAATAAAGAGTTATTCCCAACCAGTTCATTTCGAGAAGTAATTCGTTAACTCTGGAGTTATGCCAAACAGTTACTTTTCTGTAACTGTTACAACTGTCCCTGCTACAAAAAAGTAACATCCAACGTTACTCAACTGCACCGGTGAGCGGAACGGGCCACCAGGCCAATACCTTGAAGAAGAAGATGATGATGTTACTCAACTTTTATAACAGTGTTAACTTCATTTTGGTTTTCGTTATTCGGTTACATTACTCATGTTTCCTGTTTAAACGCTACAAGGTCAGGGATACCTTTGATCTATGATGCTGGTCTCAGTTACATTCACTTGCCATTACTGAGAAAGCAATGCGCCACATTTCTTAAAAGTTATAACATTTCAAAATTAAACTGCACAGTGCACACTGAATGCTTTTGTTACAAATTAAAATATGCCAAGAATAATATCACCCCATTATTATTTGTGTGACATATTTTATGATAATTTTACAAGTCAATTTAAAAAACACAAATTATAATTATTTAAAATAAAACACGATAGGGACATTATTCAATGTATCTTTGAAGAAAAAAAAACACTCATCAAAAAACACAAATTATAATCATTTAAAATAAAACACGATACGGACATTATTCAATGCATCTTTGAAAAAAAAAACGCTCATCATCCTCTTATCGTGTCCTCCTTTCGGAAGGTTGATTCCAAATATATCACTAACCATCTCTAACTTTCCATGTTTTGCTTCTTTTTATTCTTCCCAGTCGTACCCTCTGTTTTGTAGACTTTTTTCTTCACTTGGTTAATCCATCTACTTGTGGTCGTTTTCCTTGTATCTTGAGATTTAACAGCCTTTGAGGCAGTCTTTCCTTTTCCATTCTTTTTAAATGTCCAAACCATGTTTTTCTATGTTTGTTGCTAATTTTTCTACGCTTACGGCATTACTAATAAAAATCGCTTATACAGGTTACTAATAAAAATCGCTTATACAGGTTTTCATCAGCTGTTTAGTTGTATAAGCCTTATATAGATCATGTTATAATATCCTTGCTAATAAAAGTTGTGTAAGAACTAGGGAACATTATCACCCTTATACGCGATACTTCATTAATTCGTCATAGCATCTCACGCGCGATTTGTAAGAGAATGAAAATAATGTCACCTCGTGATTAATCTTATAAGAAATAAGCATGAACAAGAAGAAATCAAGATCCTAAAATTGGGGAGATACGTATGGAAAAAGAAAGTGTGTCTTTAGCATAGATCTTTAGTTTATTTATATTTTAAATTGAGATTGATGGAAAAATTATAGAACAAGTGTCAGATTTCTCTTACTTAGGAAGTGTATTTGCAGAGTATAAGAGTGACATTGATTCAAAATTACAAAAATATAATAAAATGAATGGGGTAATACGAAGATATTTTGGTAAACAGATGAGGACAGAGACAAAACTAAGATTATATAACATCACATCAAAAGCTGTTCTAAAATACGGAAGTGAAATTAGGATTTTAAATAAAAGAAACTCTCATAAACTTCAAGTAAGCCAAATGCGCTTCTTACGATCATTGTTAGGAGTTAATAGACTGGATCACCAAAGGAACACTATTATCAGAGGAAAACTTGGAGTAACAAGTTTAAATGAAGATATACAAAGATACCAACAAGAATGGAAAAGTCATCTGAGGAGAATGGCAAGAAATAGACTTCCAAAATTGGCATTCCAATATACCCCAACTGGATATAGGGACCAAGGAAGACCAAAACATCGGTGGAAAGATCAAGACGATCTTCGCTAAGTTTACCGTACAGGCCACATGGCCTAAAACGAATTTGTTCATGATGATGATGATACTTTAGGCTATGTCAAATATCTGCTCTATAGTTTTCTGCCCTAGGGCAGGTCCTTCACTTATGATTGACGTTTGTACTTTGTATGTCAACTTTTAAGCATGTTTCGTTTCCCACAGGCCACAATCCTGTGCTCTCCTCCCCCACCCTCCGTGTCATGCGATAGCGCTCTCGGATGGGGTGGAAGACATCAGTAACTACTCCTAGTAACATTTAACATACTTGGAGGTCACGATTTCCCACACAACTCGTTCCTTTCCTTCGTTACTTGATAACATGTTATTTTTATTCCGCTCTTACATTTGTAACTGGGACAGAGAAATAACTGTGACAAAGTAACTGCTACGTTATTTTTCAGCTATCACTGCACCAATTCCATACTGTAATCGGCACAGAGCACGGTAATCGGTTTTATATGATGTATACTGTATACATTCTCTATGCTGTATAGTTTCGTTCCCCGTTCTCTATGTTCTCTATGGTATAGTTAAGATGTGGTGAAAAATATGGCTAGATGGAGGAATTCAAGTTTTGATCCGCACGAACCTCATATGGCAGTTATGTGATTGTAATGTGAGTGAAACGCTTAGAATAGAAGTAACAATGGCAGGAGTAGTGCCGATGTCTACTAAAACATCTGGTAGAAAACAGTGGACTCTGCATGGTAAGTTACTTCATGAATGTTACTATTTTATAGCTGTTGATCATTTTTCATTGACAGCCGTGATCTAGATTCAAATAACACTAATAATCGAATGTTACTAAATGATTGTAAGGGAAGTATAAAAATGTTGAGTTTTCAGTAAACCTCTGACGGTTTTGAGGGTTATGTTTTACTTCATTACAAAATATACAGTATTTACTCTGGACTCTTACCAAAACAGGCACCGGTTTTTCGGTCTTTTTCTAATTTGTCTCCACTATTTTTATAATATTGATTTTTAAAAGAGGAGAGGGTATACTTAAGGGACTGGAGGAAAAAAGTGACATACTCTCACGAACTGTAATTGATGAAATTAAGTTTCATGTTTTTGATGAAATGAGGGGCTGAACTTTAGGATACCAGTACTGGTAATATGCTCTATCATTTTTTAATAACATTCATATGATATCATCATCATCATAGTACATTCACGAATTTAGGCCATTTATTGACCTGTTTCGGCCTCAAGAGAAACACCATCCAGAAGTCTTTTGAGTGGACGTCCTGGTCTTCTTCCTGCAGGTTGATATCTTAACATTTGTTTGGGTATTCTGTGATCTTCCATTCGATGAACATGTTGTATCCATCTTGACTTATAATCAGAAATTTTGTTTTCTAAAGATTCCATGTGTAATTCTTCTAAGATGTCTTCATTTTTTTTTTGTGATCTAGTAGTGTGTATCCTGCAGTCCTCCGAAGATATCTCATTTCAGCAGATCTAAGTCTCTGTATATCCTTCTGTTTCAACGTCCATACTTTGCTACCATACAAAAGAGTTGGAAGAGCCAGTGTTTTATACACTTTTAATCTTTAATGCTTTTGGACTAACTGTGGCTTGAAGATAGAATTTATTAACCCTAAAATTCTTAAAAATTTAGATATTTTTGCATTTACATCCTTTTCTTCTTCATATGAGATATTGGGTGGATTTCTCAATCGAAGTCTAAATCACGACCGCGGTTTTCCAATTATTTATTGTTTCCATAACAACTATAAAAATGACTGAAAATTCACAGAAATTGTTATCAAACCATAGACATGATTCAGACATTTGTTTTAGGAATGAACAGCCGTAGATGTTCAGTTTTTATGGTTATTATGGAAACATTAAAAAATCGTAAAACCGCTGTCGTGGTTTAGACTTCGGTTGAGAAATCCACCCATTGCATCCTAGATATGTAAAATTATTCACCTGCTCCAAAATTTTATTGTCCAGTACAATTTTACTTCTGACAGGATCTACACGTTGAAATGCCATAATTTTTGTTTTTTCTGTAGATATCTTCAAACCATATTCTTCTGTAATTTTGTTAAGTTCATACAGACCTTTTTGTAGATTATCTTCGGAATTTGCTATTATTATTTGGTACTGTTGCTTTATATACTTTTTTCATCTCTACTAACATTTCATACCACTTTAAATGTTTTGTAAGATTGCTAAAACATCTATATATGCAAATTGTGGAGAGGATCTTCTCTCGGATTAAAAGCCCATTCCAAATTCAGGTCTTGCTGTACCCCATAGTAGCAAAGCTTCCTGATTCCTGACTTTCTTCTTCTGGCCATCTAACTTCCTGTAATGCAACTAAATACAAGAGGGTGATTCATCTAATTCCTGTGTTAATACTTCTAGTTACCCACTACTGTTATAATGTCCTAACATTCCATTTCCTTAGGAACATGGCCCTATATTTGAATCTTTGGCATGGGTTCCCAAAAGAACTGAATGGGGGATTATTTTACCTCTGGATAATTTTACCTCAGTGGGACCCATGTCAGTGATTCTTGACAGTTGTATTTTTTTATGGTGAAAGATCTCTTTCATCATCATCACCACCACTCCAGGGATTAGGCAATTGCCCGTTCCGACTTCATATTGCATCAGCCCAACGTCTTCTAGGTCTTCCAACAGATCTCTTTCAACCAAGGTATTTTTTAGTCTGGTTTTATCGCCTTTGACCTTTCTGGCATGGGTACCTCTTTTGGCAGCAATGTTATCATCAGCATAGCTCTGAAAATATAAAGGGAATGATTGGAAAATATTACCTCAGGATAGGGATGTTTGGAGAACTTAATGTCCATGAACTTAAGGGTTCGATAGTGCCAGTGAGATAGTTATGTGCAAATTGTAGCATTTATCTCTCAATTCTGCTGATCATAGAGTAACTTGCAAAGATTAAATACAACGTGCAAGTCAACCAATTGGAAAACCTCTAATAGATTGGGTGGGAAATGTCAGAGACTGGAGATAAAATTTTCTGTCTGTCACCCATATACCATGGTCTGCTAAAGTTGTGCATAAAATTGAAAATATTAAATAGATGTCAGGCTCAACTGCACTTCTACTAGCGCTTGATTTTTCAGTTATGTTGTTGTAAACTATAGCTCTTCTTCTGCATTTACGAACATTATTTAATATTTTAAACTTTTTCAAACAATTTTTATAACATTATTAGACAATTTTGAAGTATTTATTTAAATATGCAAATCACAATATTATGACACTGTTAGACAATATTGTGATGCTAACTGCTATTTTCTCCACAGAGTATATTACTTAGTCTATGATTTTTCTATCGCTGTTTTGTGTTGTCGCTGATTGGATCAGCGTTAGGGAGTGATAAGTAAGTGTACACCCATTTTTAATAAACGTTTGGTAATTTTAATATTATTAATATATATTTTAAACATAGATTTGGGGTATTCACGTAGACTTTCACGGCCGGAGTTGCTATGATGATCTTGAAGAAGATTTTCGGGCTGTAGGCCGTGGTCGTGAGGCTTTTAGTTCCCCGACGTTTCGCCAGAGACTGCGTCTGGCATCCTCAAGGGTTGTCTTGAGGATGCCAGATGCAGTCTCTGGCGAAACGTCGGGGAACTACAAGCCTCACGACCACGGCCTACAGCCCGAAAATCTTCTTCAAGATCATCATAGATTTGGGGATTTACTGAAAATTTTAATTTCATAGCGACGGATAGTAATCGAGGATGATAATCGATATGTGTTCGATTGTGGGTTATCGCTGGCTGTGTAAACTCTGCACATGCGCACTGTTGTTCTATAGGACTTAGAAAATATTTCACGCTAGTTTAAGTGCAGTTTTTCCTAGATGTCATTTATTTACTGAATGTGAAACATTAAACACAAAAAGTTCAGGGGATGACATTGAATGAACTTGAGTTATTTGTTAATGAGAATGTAGATACAACTATATATATACCCTCTTACTAATAAACCATATATAACTTTTATACAAGGTTTATACACATCTCAGTTGAAAATTCTTACTAATAAACACTGTATTAGCTGCTCAGTGTATAAGAGGTGTACAACTTTACATGGGAATCGTTATACATACCTCCAGCCTTGTTTAAGGATTGTATAACTAGACAAAATGTCGGACTTTCATATCAACTGGTTGTTTTCTTATGATATTGATGAACATTTCCTTAAATTTAACGCAAAATGCAACACTTTAACAACTGTTTGATGGATGCACAGGACATAAATAATATCTATAAAGCTCCGGGTAGGAAAATAAAGGCATCATAAAATGTCTTTTGTTACACTCATTCTCGATTAGGCCTAATAATATTTTAAAGTTGAACGTTGATTCACAAAAGAATATGTTCTACAATAGTTGCTGTAGACAAGATTTAACCTGAATGTAGTTTAAATGCTTGATAATATTATTTTAACAAAACGTTCTTACATCATTAATACATAATACACATACCGATATAAAAATGTATTTAATTATAAAGGTACTGTTACTGCAGCAAACCACATGTTAGCTTGATAGTCTTGTGGTTAGAGCTTCTGACTACGGACCATGGGGTTCTAGGTTCGAATCCCGATCAAACCGCAATAATTTTTTTTTTTCACTTAAAGCATTATTCTGTTGTCGGTAACATTTCCTACTATTTTGAACGTTTTCTAACGCATCTTAAAACACTGCATATAATTCATAAGTAATGGGAAAAACTTTTATTAGCTTCCAAGAATTGTTCGAAATTCTTGACGTTAGATGGCAGCACATTATATGTGAAACTAATGCTACGATATATTTGACATAGCTTGAAGGAAAATGTATATAAATTAAAACACACTTATTTTTTCCGTACCTCCGCAATTAGGGAATCTCTCTCTATTCTTATCCATACTCATTTCTTACACAATTAATCG
Organism: Diploptera punctata; assembly: GCA_030220185.1. Classification (NCBI taxonomy): domain Eukaryota; kingdom Metazoa; phylum Arthropoda; class Insecta; order Blattodea; family Blaberidae; genus Diploptera; species Diploptera punctata. The sequence goes on along the minus strand of JASPKZ010004714.1, from coordinate 99,297 downwards.
CTAGTTGATGTCGTTTTCTTTCTGTTACAAACTGCGCGTAATATGTTCTGACGTTCATAATGATGACGAATATGTGACGTATTGTTTGTAATGGTTGTATTGTTATATAGCTCCTGCACAACATTTATTAGTAAGGAAATTATACATGATCTACATAAGGCTTATATATTGAATAACTAAACAACTGATGAAAGCCAGTATAAGAGATTTTTATTAGTAAGACCGATAGGATTTAGATGCACATATTATAAATAAGATTTTCATTGTATGGTGTGGTAATAAATGAAACCAATTCTGAACTAAGTTCCAATTGTACTGCAAAGTACACACCAAACACATATGTAAAAAGACTTTCTCCATCTTACATTATCTTAGACGTTTAAAGAATTTTCTCCCAGTTTCATTAAAACAAATCCTTGTGCAGAATCTTGTGTTGCCACACTTTGATTATTGTGACATTGTATATCTTCTTCTTCTTTCCAAGTATTAGGCCAAGGCCTGTTACGATCCTATAGAAAATTTTCCCTCCAGCGTTTCATAGGACGGCCCAGTGATCTTCGTCCTCTTGGTATATAATTATAAACAGCTTTGGGGATCCGATTTGAACTCATTCTTTCAAGATGGTGTTTCCAATTTAGTTGGTATATAATGATCTAAACCATGACTAAACCATGTCGCAAAGACTGCAGCGTGTTTATAATGCTTGTGTTCGATTCATTTTCAGTATCCGCCATTATGACCATATTTCCGAACACTTTAATAACCTCTCTTGGCTCTGTCTTACTGACAGATGTAAATTGCACTCTCTTTCACTACTTTTCAAGCTTCTGAATTCCTACATTTCTACTTACCTGGCATCCAGATTTGAGAAGTTATCATCTTACCACAATATTGACACTAGGTCACAAGATAAGTCTGCTAACAATTCCTCTTCATAGCACTTCCTCTTATTCTACTTCCTTCACAGTAGCCTCTGCCCGCTCTTGGAATTTTCTTCCTCAAGAAATCAGGGGTTGCCCACTTGGCACCTTTAAGTCACGCTTATACAGTTACCTGTTGTCTAATAATTAATTTCTCTTTATTTATTTAAATTTATACTATGTCATTAATAATCTTTTTCTCGTTTTTTATATATCTTGTACATATTATATATTTAATTTGTTAAATTTAGAGTAAATCAAAATACATTATAAATATTAATTGTATTGTATTTATTACATGTAATCATTTAATCATACATGTAATTTAGATGTATGACTATTTTTTTTTGTATTTTTTAAAACCTGGTTGAGTGGCAGACAAGGCCTTAAAGCCTTAACTTTGCCAGGTAAAATAAAGCTATTATTATTATTATTATCCAGGCTCACATACTTACTAATGAAGGAACCATTCCTAATAGAAGAAGTGCACTTCACACTGCTATTACCATCCACTCAGGCATACCAGAGTCTCATGACGGAATATCTACAAAAAAGAAATGACATAGAAGATGAATTCTATATTACCAGCGCGATAGCAGATAGAAATTGGACAAGGGCGATCCAACAGATGAGGAGTACAGTCAACAGACTCACAGTACACGACTTCCATCACAAACTATGCAACATTAACACCTTTCACACCGTATCCGAGAAATGTATATGCAAACTATGTGGACTAAAATTTGACAAATACCACATTTTGAAATGCAAGAAGAACACAAGAACTGTGATGGATCTCAGCATAGAGCATTGATTCCAGTGCCTACACTACTCTTATGCACACTTGTGCGCATTTCCTACTATTATTTATTGTACTATAAACAAACTTGCATAAGATATTACTCTGCCGACTAAATCTATGGGGGGAACTGTGGTACTAATTTTAACTTCATTTGATTGATTTGTCTACAGGGATGTCAATGATAGAAACATTGTTTGTAGGCAACATTGTATTTTATGAGATATAATACTGAATACAAGATAAGTTGATACCTATAATTAGGAACTTCCTCTATTTCTTATTTATTTGTGACAAAAAATTATATATGGGCTGCTTAATTAGACGTTTATGCTTTTTTCATGATGTAGATAGATATCCTTTATTTATTAGTACAATTTTATTACTAGCATAATTTAAGCTCCATGCTGACTCATCTGTAAATTCTGCTGTTATTTTCACCAAATCGTCAACGGCTAATGTGGGCTATTTTTCACTAAATTGTTTGAAAACATTAAATATATTTTGTTTCTCTCCATTTTTCAAATGCTTTCCTTTCTGATGCTTTAGAAATTATTCTGTAGAAGTAACCATTTTGAAACAACTGAATTTCAACATATCCTACCTTGTGGATGCTTTAGAATAAAACAATGCTTATTTATTAATAGTGAGTGGAGAACATATTTTAATCGACTCACCTCATACATTTTCAAACTTCTTTGATACCGACGGTTTCAAAGAAGTTTGAAAATGTATGAGGTGAGTCGATTAAAATATGTTCTCCACTCACTATTAATGATAAACCTCAAAATGTTTACTTCCCAATATTAATTTAAATATAATGCTTATTTAGTTTATTCAAATTTTAATAATATAAGATTCTCCAATATAACTTACATAGACGTTGCAAGATAATATTTTCTATCTATCTATCTTCGGGTTTTTACAGCTGCTGCCATCTTCCCGTGCCAAACCTCCAAAGCCTACGATCTTGGGCATCTTCAATGCTTAGCCCTCTTGCTTGCATTATTGTCTTCATGTTTTCCTTCCATGTTAACTTCAGTCTCCCTTTCTTCCTCCTTCTGGTCGGATGCCATTGATATAGTTGCTTTGGCCATCGCTCATCTTCCATTCTTAAAACATGTCCTAACCACTTTAATTCCTTCTTCTCAGTTCTTTCGATTATGCTTTCTTCTGCTTCCATTATATTTCTAATTTCCTTATTTGTGACATGTTCTAATTTTGAATTTCTGGCACTTCTGCGTAAATAATCCATTTCTAGAGCTATTAGTCTATTCTTGTAATACTTATTGATAATATTTATGTTTTTATTATTTTTATTTCAAGTGTTTAGGAGCGAATTACATTTTCTTACATGCTTAAAGGTTAAACCATTATTCGACCAATGAAAATTTGTTTAAATTACAACTGGAACTTAGCTTGGAATTACTATAGATTGTGTCGGGTAAAATACTTCATAGCCTTGTTCATTTTAGTGAGTGACTAAGGGTGCAAGGCTACAAATAATAAAGTTAAGTATTCATGTTAGCTCTTTAAGTTTAAGACTAAACAAGTGTAAAGGTAACCAGAGTAATTAGGTTAAAGTCAGGTCTTAACCCATTCGCCTCAAAAGACTAGGTAGACTTGCCGGCAGTTAAATGACCTTCAACTCAGAAGACGAGGTACACTCGCTTAATTCTGCTGTTATATAGTTTGCAATATTTTGTACATCCCTTGGCAGCGTAATCATCTGTTAACATTAATGAATAGTAGAGGAATGTGTTTTTGCCTTCACCCTTATTGTGATTCACCTTATTGTTGATATCAAGTACCATCATCTTTTGTGTGTTTTGAATGTCTGAAAACAGACAATATAATTTACGGTAAATTAAATCCGGTTTCAGGGAAAATGCATTGAGCATTTAAACCTGATGCGAATGGGTTAAGATGGTTTAGTTTTAAACTTAAAAAAAATTAACATGACGCTTAATCTACAGTATTTTTGTTCTTTTTGTATCAAGTATGTAATAAGGAAACTGAATAAATTATCAGTGTGATTGAGACAAAATTCAGCAATATAATGTCTGATGTCCACCGCTGTGGTCTCGAGGTAGCATGCTGCCTTGTCACGCAGCAGGCCCGGATTCTATCCCCGGTCGGGACAGTTTTTCTGGGTAAGGTTTTATTCAGGGTTTTTCCTCACCTGTAAGACAAATGTCAGGAAAACTTTAAGGTCCAAATGGTCCCCGAAATCATATGGCCATCACAATCATCATCTTCATCTTAGATTAAGCTTAGGACTAGGGGCTCTCCTGGCGCACCACTAACATCATCATCATCATCACCCATCATATCATCGAGGCAACGTAACCCTGCCTTCCAGGCTTCCCAACATCAGAAGTGGGTTACAATTATGCCATTGCCAGGAGAGAACACCAGAAATTTCTAAGAACAAAAACTGGGGGCATTAAAAAAAAGTCTGATTTATCGATACTGTATTGTGGTTATATTGCATTATTGTGAATAAAGTTAGAATAGCTTCAATAATATGTTGTTGTTGTTTTCAAATGCTGGGCCTTGGCAATGAAGCCATTAGCGTTCTTGCTCTCCAGTATTTCTCTATGGTGGATCCAGCAGGTAATACTTCACAGGTTTGTAGATGTTCTTCATTCATTTCTTCGTCTTTGTTGCATAGAGGACAATTTGGATTCGTGTAGATTCCTATTTTATATAAATGTTTGGCCAAATAGTCATGTTCTGTAAGTAGTCTAAATTTTGCTACTGTAGATTTACGTGGAATTTCTGGAATAATATCTGGTTTCTTTACTAAAATATTCCATTTTTTTGTCTTTGGCTTATTACATAGGTCTTGGTTTTGTTTCATTTTATATTTGTTTTTAATTATTCTTTTTATGGATGTGAAAGGTAAACTTTTAGTAGTATTTTGAATTAGATTGGAGCCTTTTTTGGCAAGAAAATCAGCAGTGTCATTTCCACAATGTGCAGGTATCCATTGCAATTGAATTCTTTTCTGTAGTTTTTGAAGTTGTTGAATCATTTTGTAGACTCTTTAATTTGTATTGACTTCATTTTGTGTGAATTTATTGCATATATTGCTGCCTTAGAATCAGAGAGTATGACAGCATTTTGAAATTTATTTATTCTGTATAGTAATTGTTGGAGTGAAATATGAATAGCCGTTACTTCCACATCAAAATTTGTTGTGTGGTATCCTGCTGGTTGATAAAATGAAAATAATGCACATGTAATTCCTGATCCTGAGTTATCATCAATAGTAGATCCATCTGTGTAGACATGTAACCATTCTTCTGGTGGATATCTCTTATTCACACCTTCTAATGCTAGAGCTTTTAGTATAGATGTGGGAGTTTTAGATTTCGTAACTGGTTCTTCTAGATTTAGCTGAATGTTAATTGGTTCAAAAGCAAGAGGGTTTTCTCTGATCAAAATATTTCCTTAGATTTGGGAAGTTTCAAATCTGTTTTTATTTATTTTTATAGCTTCAATAATCATGCGAAAAGTAAAGTACAAGCAAGTCACTTTATTTATTTTACCTGATGGAGTTAAGACTGTAAGGTCTTCTCTTCCACTTCACTAGGGTTAAGTTATACATACAATAAAAAATTATGATAAATGATACATAATAGATAATTATAGACTACACATTATAAAGTTGACAAGGGAAAGAAAGGAAAATAATAATATAATAATTATAATAACAAAAATAAAAATGGAATATTTTAGTAAAGAAGCCAGATATTTTTCCAGAAATTCTACGTAAAATTACAATAGCAAAATTTAGACTGCTTATAGAATGTGACTATTTGGCCAAACATTTATTTAAAATAGGAATCTACACGAATCCAAATTGTCCTCTATGCAACAAAGACGAAGAACATCTACAAACCTGTGAAGTATTGCCTGTTGGATCCACCATAGAGAAATATTGGAGAGCAAGAACGCTAATGGCTTCGTTGCCAAGGCCCAGCATTTGAAAACAACAATAACATAAAAATAATAACCTGTAGTTAGATTGTCAGTTTTTCTGAAGACCAATTTTTAGTTTTAAAACTAATATTATTTATTTTCTGAAGTTTTAAATATAGCATTATAGATAATATGTATAGGAAATTTAATCAAAATTACAGTGGAAAGTAACATTATAAAGTAATTTACGATTTATAAATTGAGTCAATTAAATTTTTTTCATCCCACCTCATAAAGTTCTGCATTTTCACAATATCGGTTGCGATACCATGGAGGAAAAGTCCTTTGAAACTGGTGTTAGTCAAAACTCTTGAGTCGAGTTTTGACTGATGATGGAGGAGAAAGTTTTTGAAACCAGTATCATGTAAACATAGAAATTTATGAATATCGTTATTGTGAAAATATGGAACTTTATGAGGTGAGATGAGAAAACATTTAACCAACTGAATTTATAAAATGTGTAGTAAAGTTTCAGATCTTAGATTCCTATCATCCACCAATAACCAACAAGTGTAGCAGTTGCAGAATTCCAACTCTTAACAGGCCATGACTGCCTTCCACCTCCACCATATTGGAGTATAGCAAGCTCTTTCCATATCCTATGTGAATTAGTAAGCTGGAAATGAGTCAGGGTTATCCTAGCCTAAAATAAGATTAAAAAAGTGATAGATACTGGGAAGTAAGAAGCAGATTGGATAATATCTATACTCCTTTCGACTAAAGAGTACGGAGTAGAGTAGTTGTAAATAAATCCCATGTGACCTCTGATCATTTCATTGGCTTTTGAATTACACCTTGTAATACATTTGAGAGCCAGTGATAAGGTCATGTAGGTTTTATTTACATGTGCTTTATTCTTTAGTTGATAGGAGTATAGTTACAATATCACAACTTTATAAAAAAAACTCCAAAAAATGCAAAATTACCATTTGAGAATTTAATTTACTGACTTGATATATATATATATATATATATATATATATATATATATATATAGTAGATTTTTGTGGATATAAGTAAGATTAAGAAAGTATTCTTGGGTTTTTCGCATCATGGATTCAAGGTTGCCCTCTGACCACTGATTCCTTGATAATGGCATATGGGTTTATGTCGAAACATTGGAATCAGTGGCCAGAGACCAACCCTGAATACCCAAGAATACTTTCTTAATGGAATCTTAAGTCCTATGTTATGGGAGTGAAGCATGGACTATAAGGACGAGAGATGAAAGCAGACTAACAGCTTGTGAGATGAGATTTAGAATAGAATAGATTTTTTAGAATAGATTTATTTATTTAGCCTGGTGGAGTTAAGGCCATGTGGCCTTCTCTTCCACTCACCAGAACAAACATATGTTACATATGAATACAAAAAAAAATTACAATAATAGTCATATTATACAGGACAAACATGTTACATATGAATACAAAAAAAAATTACAATAATAGACATTGAACAATTAATTATCTGTCATATTGAATAATAATGAAAATAATGTCTAATAAATACAATGAAACTAAATAACAATTAGAATTACATTAATGATTACAATGAATACAAAAAAAGGAATAACAGCTCGAATCTACTATACGTAAAAAGAAAAGAAAAAAAATACAAAGAAAGTAATAAACTACAATGAATTAATCTACGCTTTTTATACAAGGCATTAGGTAAATATATTAACAAATCCTAAGTCTTTATTTATGCGCCGGACAGCTGACTACACCAAATGGGATCGAAAGAAAAATGTAGAAATCCTTCAAGAACTTCATATGTCACCAAAACTTGACTACATCTCCAGATATCAGCTAAACTGGAAGGAACATGTCTGAAGAATGGCTAGATCCAGGATCCCCAAGGCAATAATACTGTCCAAATGGGAAACGGTCACTTGGTCGACCTAATGAAAAGATGCAACGAAAACCGCTTTCTCAGGCTGTAACAGTTCTTCCTAGGACAAATACCTGGCAGGATGAATTATGATGACTTTCTTAATGTAGGCATATATGTATATGAATATATCCGTGCTGGCGTTTTCTGCTTAAACTCTTAAAATTAAGCCTTTAAATAAGCTTAATTAATATAGTGCATAAGAAAATTTTGAAAGACCTCAAATACCATTGTAATTGGCATAAATGTAATTGCTTAGAAAGAGTGAAACCATAATAATTCCTTTCCAGTATCTTGCTGCTGTTAAACCTCTCACTTTTTAGGTATTTTTTCTGTGCCAACTTTTGCCACCTGGGCCTTACAGTGACACGACCTGTCGGTAGAGGGATTTAACTATGGATCTCACATACTTTTTTGGCACACAAGACCAATCGAGGACCTCCCTGAATAAGGGATCCATCCCATTGTCATGGAACTCCTCCGAGACAAGTACCATTCACACATACCTTCATACCAAACATAGTAAATGTAATAATGATGATTATGGTGGTCAGATGATATTTGGAGACCATTTGGCCTTAAAATTTCTTGACATTTGGGGACCGTATGGCCTTAAAATTTCTTGACATTTGGGGACCGTTTGGCTTTAAAATTTCTTGACATTTGGGGACCGTTTGTCCTTAAAATTTCTTGACATTTGTCCTACAGATGAGGATAAACCCTGAAAAAAAACCATCACTCAGAAAACTTGCCCTGACTGTGGATCGAACCCAGGCCTGCTGCCTACGAGGCAGCAGTGATCAGAATGGAGGTGCAACTAGTGATTTTTTTCCCCCCTGATGCCACCAGGTTATCTTTTATGACATTTCTATTTTTCCTCCCTGGCATTGGCAGAATTGTAATCCATTTCTTAGGTTGGGGAACCTGGAAGGCAGAGTTACATTACCCCAATGATATGATGGGTGATAAATGATAATGAAGCACCAGGAGAGTTCTTAACCTAAATTCCAGACCGTGGGCAACTGCAGGAAAAATTCCAATGGTTTGACCGGGAATTGAACCTGGGACCTCATGAACTGTAGTCAGAAACACTGACCACTAGCCCATGAGGCTGGTTGTAACTAGTGATGTAAAATCAAGAATTTATAAGTCAAATGCAGTTTTTATTCAACTATACCTGCTGGAAATAAGATAAATTGCATCAATGACCAAACTCTGCATTTTCAGATATAATATTAAGTCAATCTTATTATTACTTACTTACCTATTCACTGGCACTATCAAACTTGTAGGTTCATGGCCATGCGGACACAAGCTCTCCATACATCCCTATCTTGAGCTAATGCTTTCCAATCATTCCCTGTATAATCTACTTCCCTCAAATCATAGTTAATGTTATTCTCCCACCTCATTCTTGGTCTATCAACTGGGAGTTTTCCCTCTGGCTTTCCTACAAGAAGCTTCCATGCAAGTCTTTCATTCCCCATACGTGCAACATGTCTTGCCCATGGCAGTCTACGAGACTTAACTGTTCTTATTATATCTGGCTTGCTATAAAGACCATGTAGTTCACTGTTATGTAGTCTTCTCCATTCACCTGTTTGTTCATCTCTCTTTGGTCCAAAAATTTTCCTAAGTACTTTATTCTGAAATACTTGTAATCTCCTTTTCTTCCTTAAAGTAAGAGTCCATGTTTTGCACCCATATAATATAACTGGTAAAATAATAGTTTTATATATTTTCAGTTTAACATTTTTTGAAAGGACATCAAGAGTCTCTGCAATGCATAATAGCACACATTTCCAGAATTGAGCCTATGTTTAATTTCCTTGTGCATCTCATTCCTGTTTGTGATTATTGTTCCTATTATTATGAATGTGAAACCTGGAAAGTGACTTCTGACATAACAAGGAGTCTGCAGGTTTTCTTGAACAGGTATCACAGGAAAATTCTTCACATTTTTTGGCCAGATATTATTTCCAATGAAAATTTATGGAAATAATCGAATCAAGAACCTGTTAATATCCAAATACAAATGAGGAAATGAAGATGGATTGGCCATACTCTTAGGAAAAATCAGGATGCTATTGAGAAACAAGCCTATTTTATAGCCCTGAAAACCATTACTGTTATGAATAGAGCCCAGATTTGTATGCAAAATGCATGTTTTGTTTTATGCAGTAAAAAGTATGCAGAAATGACTTACATGTTAAGTGGTCCCTTCACAGACAATTTAAGTGGGATTTGATAATGGATAGAAATGCATATTCATTTTTATCCACTTCTCCATATGGTCCAACTATATCATTATCTATCTCTTTGCCGATTCTGCTGTTAAAATCGCCCGCTAATATAATTTCTCTTGAGGTCCCGATCTCATCCGTAATAGAATTTAATGTACTATAAAATTTATCTTTTATTAAATAATTTCCATCCTCACTAATTCCATATATTCCTACTATAGAGCATTTTATACCAAAAAGAGATATATTAATTTTAATTATGTTTTCATTTATTGCTTCCCAGTTTGTGATATATCTCTTATATTTCTTCTTGATAAGTATTGAAACCCCTCTTTTAGCCCTTTCATTCTTTTTAACACCACTGTAAATGTGAACATTCGATCCTAAAGTTTCCATTCCTTCTCCTTTCTTCTTTGTTTCTGTCAGTACGATTGTCCTTCTTCAAATCCTCCCATCTGTTTAAGGTCCTCCTCCATTTTTCACATGGATTTTATACGAAGGGTCGCAAGAATTTCAAGAAGAGAAAATATTAGGAACTCAGTTATAAGGGAGAAAATGAAGATTGAAGACACTATTTTAGATTATATTAAAACTCAGCAATTAAGATGGTACGGACATGTCCAGCGAATGGAAGAGGATCGACTACCAAAATGTGTTTTGGAATGGAAACCTGAGGGAATACGAAGCAGAGGAAGACCTAAAACCTCCTGGAGTCAGGGAATATGTTTATATATGAAGGAGAAACATCTACAACCAGGAGATTGGATGAACTGACAAAACTGGCTATTAGGAATTGGACGATGTCAAAGACATTAATCAACCGATGATCTATCTATCTAAATGCATATTCCAGGAGAAATGCTTATTTTAGATTTTTAATACATAAATGTATATATTACACCTAAATGTGGTATTAAATTATAATTTTCCCTTCAGCTAATTACTAGCAATTAATTAATTATTAATTATTTTTTCAAATTAATAAAGTCTCTGCAATCAATTGGATATAAGTGTAACATGTATATTTATATTTGTGTAAGAGGGGAATACCCGTAGGCCTTGAGAAATAATATTATGGTATTGATAAAATCATATTTGATAAGGTTTGTGAAGTATTAAATAAAAATCCTGGCTACAATAAAATTTGTCAAATTAGTAAAATGCTAATATTATTCCTTTTTAAACATTGAAAGAAGCACTACTGGCTTTATAAGTAATGTTTAAATTCCCAATAAAAAGTCTTCTTAATAAAGAAGCCGCCAGTAGCAAAAATCGTAGCAACGGCTCGTAGCATTTGGGGTTAGGGAATTAACTATGTGTAAGAGAAAAACACGCGTTTGGATTGGAGGCCTAGGTGGGCTCAGATGGAAGAGCATTGACATAGAAAGTCAAGGTCCTGGGTTCAAACCCCAGTCTAGGCATATATTTTTCTTTTCAAATATAGTAAAATGCTCTCTGGCAATAGTGAAAAAACTGTAACCGAAGAGGAATTCACTAAAGAAGAATATGATGTTTTTCACATGTACCTGTTACATCATGTGATGTAGAAAGGACATTTTCAATGTATAAAACCTTCACAGGAGCATCACACAATAAAACCTCATGAAAAACCTTCCTTATCTCTGTAACAGCCTATATTAAGGTAATATTACCCATAAAGCAAATAATTTATTTGATTTTATTACTATCTGTTTTTGCATATCTAGGGTGCACATTTCCAACATTTTTCATGCATATTTAGTACTTTATTTTCCATACAAATCCGGGCTCTAGTTATGAATAATGCATGTGGGAAAAGAAACCAGGAAGGAAAGAAAGACATAGGGAGAGTTGAAGGTTTTAACATGGAATAGGGTGTGCCTGAGGTTATTTGCTCTGGACTATTTAACTCATGCCCCAAATGGGAGTCAATGGCCAATCACGTTACAATGATTTTTGATTTACAACCAATCACAGTTGTGTTTCACCTAGAATTTGCCAACTAAAGTTTATCATAATAAAGAAAGCACCTCCTTTTTAACATTCTGAATAGGTCATAGCATTATTTTGCAGTGACTGACTCACTAAGAAATACGGCTACCAGATAGTATATATAGCACATGAATGTCAACACATACCACATGTGGGAGTTAATATAAGAACATTTGTAGCAATTTATTATACCACCAAAAATAGAAATCACTGTTTGCTCTTTCTTAAATGTATTTTTTTCCCAGAATAATATAATTGTCATATTTACATAAAAAAAAAAGATGAAGATAAAGTAGAGTATCATAGGAAGAGAGCCATAGCTAAAATTGAAGTTTGCAAAAAACATAGACAAAGCTGGGAACAATTTGTCTCATTTTTGGAAAATGATATCACTAGGCCTCAACCAAAAATATATAAAGTTTTAAAAAATTTAAATAATGATTCAAGAGAAAATGCACATTTAAATTGTATATCTAAAGAATCTTGGCTTACCTACTTTCATCATTTATGGACACAAAAGGATGATTTATTACAAATACCAATCTCTAATAACACTGCTTTGGAACAAATTTCTATAGATGAATTAACTGATGTTGTTAAATCGTTAAAAGTAACAAAGCTCCCGGAGAAGACCACATTAATCAAGAATTATTTAAATTTTCAACTACAAATTTTTTAGACAGATTTCTTATTCTCCTTAATATGATATGGGAAGGACAAGAACCACCACAAAGCTGGAACAAATCCATTGTAATACCAATCTTCAAAAGGAAAGTCGCCAAATCAAAGATAACTATCGTGGAATTAGCTTGTTGAACTCTGGATATAAAATTTATGCTAATATAGTTAAGAATAAATTGAGGAAATTTATGAACATATAATTGGAGAAGAGAAGAATGGATTCAGAAAGGGTAGATCTTGTACAGATGGATTCTTTACTCTAAAACTACTATTAGGAAAGCACAAGGAATTCAATATAGAAACTCATATCGCCTTCGTTGACTTTATAAAGGCTTTTTACAAAGTAGACAGAAATATATTATTACAAATTTTAGTTGATGATAACGTTCCACAACAATATATTACTAATATCTTCAACATCTATAAAGATAATGAAATCTCTGTTAAACAAGATGGCAAATTATCTTCTTGGGAAAAGATCAACACTGTAGTAAGACAGGGATGTGGACTTTCACCGGTGCTTTTCATTATATACATGAATAAATTAATAAACGAATGGAGGAAAACACAACGAGGATATATACCCATCAATAGGAACCTCAAACTCGATGCTATTCTTTTTGCAGACGATTTAGCTCTTCTGGTACTTTCCGAAAATGATATGCAACGATCAATTTATAATTTACAAAAAATAGGTGCCAAATTTAATATGGAAATATCAATTAACAAAACTAAAATTATGGCATTTCATGGGAAGGACCCCATACAAAGTAAAATCTGTCTCCAGAATAAAATTTTAGAGAGATCTAATCAATTTAAATATCTTGGATATTATCTCTCTATCTGGGATGAAAAGGATATCCCTGAAAAAGTTACTAGTTATAATAAAAGTTTAGGAATTATTAATCAAGTTATGAAACCATCCCTTGTACAAAAAAACACCAGATTACGTTTATATAACACTTTGGCTAGACCAGTGTTGACCTATGGTAGTGAAGCATGGACACTAAAAAAAAAAACATGAAAGCAGAATAACGGCTTGTGAAATGAGATTCATGCGCAGAACAGCGGGTTACACCAGATGGGATCGGAAAAGGAACACCGATATCTTAAAAGAATTGAAGACTACGCCAATTTTGGAATATATTAAACAGTACCAACTAAATTGGAAACACCATCTAGAAAGAATGAGTTCAAATCGGATCCCCAAAGCTGTTTATAATTATATACCAAGAGGACGAAGATCACTGGGCCGTCCTATGAAACGCTGGAGGGAAAATTTTCTATAGGATCGTAACAGGCCTTGGCCTAATACTTGGAAGGAAGAAGAAGACATCATAGGACATCAGAAATGAATTAATATACAGTTTGATGTGTTTCATTTTTTCTCCACTAGAGTGCATTCTTATAATATTGCGTTCCTTTGGCAATAAATAATATGATCTGGTTGCAGTGATGAACAAAAGCAAATGAAGCGTAGCAATCGTTTCTCATTTGTTTTCAAACATCACCGTTTACATTAAATATATAAATATTTTAAAAAACTATATTTAAATAATGATTTGTGAGTAAACAGCTTAATTTTATTCGTTAAATAGTCCTAACAAATGCCACTCTTGATTTCCAAATTATCGATAAATTCACGACTCACGAACTCGTGGCATTACTTATGATAAGAGTACTATTAAACTTGCTAAATAAAAAGAAGTTAACTAGATTAGCATAACTGGAATTAATACCTACGTCCACCCGAATGTATTTATGAAGATATTACCTCAATTGATATCATATAGAGAAATTCGATTGGTTTGGATAGGATAATTTGTGATATAGTAGTATGATATCGTTAGAATGGAAAATACTAAAAAGAATTATTGACTTTTGTGGTCTATGTAACTGTAAGATTTGTGCCTCTGATTCTGAAGTTTGCAAGTTTAATCCCAGCCAAAATCAATTACATTTTTTAGTTGAAAAAATCTGGTTTTTGATATGGAATTTATGATAAAAAGGTTGAAAAACACATGAATCATGAGGTCCCACAGTAAATTTACAAAAAACAGAATATTTGGCAATAAATAGCAATGAAAAAGAAATTTAATATTGGAAGAAGGAATTCAAATAAAGCAAGTGTAACAAACTAAATATTTGGGAATAATTATGGATGGATAACATTGAAGGTATAGGCAAAGAGAACATAAAGCATAGAATTGAATTGAGTAGCAAAATAATATCATTGTTAAATTCCATATGGTGGGATAAGCCTATTTGGAAGGACACAAAAAATATATTGGTAAAACATTGGTGGAATCTGTTGCAATGTATGGAAGTGAGGTATGGACAATCAATAAGTACTACAAAAATAGACTAATAGCTCTAGAAATGGATTATTTATGCAGAAGTGCCAGAAAGTAAAAATTAGAACATGTCACAAATAAGGAAATTAGAAACATTAGGGAAGCAGAAGAAAGCATAGTTGAAAGAATTGAGAAGAAGGAATTAAAATGGTTAGGACATATTTTAAGAATGGAATATGAGCGATGGCTGAAACTACTATATCAGTGGTAACCAAGCAGAAAGAAGAAAAGCGGGAGACCAAAGTTAACAAGGAAGGAAAGCATGAAAATAGTAATGCAAGCAAGAAGGGCTTAGAATTGGAGATGCCCAAGGAGGATGCTTTGGAGGTTTGGCACGGGAAGACGGCAGCAGCTGTAAAAAACCCGAAGATAGAGAGATAGAAAAAATCTGAGGAATATATTGCCTTGTCATATACAATGCCTTCAATATAAGTTGCAAACCTAAGCGCCTGGCAACCAGCTGGCAGGCCAAGCAGTAAAAACACCCCTGTTTCCCTGTCAATGAACTGGCAGCGGGCAAAGCAGGTTTCATTCACATTCTCTCTACCCCTATTTAGTGTTACTTACATAACTGTAAGGTACAGATGTTTTCCAAAGTTTCTTTTAACTAACTTGTAAATTTGTGTTCAGTTGTGAAGTTGTGACTGTGATGATTTCAGTTTAACATGGTGTATATCACTGAACAGAGGGTATTTTTACTTTTGACAAATGCAAAGAAGAAATCTTACAGAAATTATAAAATAAAACAAGTTAAAATATTGACGATTTTATTATTCATTTAACACTTCTCATTGAAGGATAAATTATATTTGAAGAGAAAAATTTTCGCCTAGACCGAGACTCGAACCCGGGACCCTTGGCTTTCCGGGCCAAGTGCTCTACCAACTGAGCTACCGAGGCGAGTTGCGATCTAGACACAAATTTTTCTCTTATATGTACATTGTAATTCCCTCGCGCCAAATGCTTGAAACCATAGCTTCTATCATTGCAAATGGCGGCTTCTTAGTTAAGAAAACATTTATTGGGAATTTAACACTACTTTATAAAGCCAGTAGGGCTTCTATTGACGATTTTATTATTCATTTAACACTTCTCATTGAAGGATAAATTATATTTGAAGAGCTCAGTTGGAAGAGCACTTGGCCTGGAAAGCCAAGGGTCCCGGGTTCGAGTCTCGGTCTTCTTAACTAAGAAGCCGCCATTTGCAATGATAGAAGCTACGGTTTCAAGCATTTGGCGCGAGGGAATTACAATGTACATATAAGAGAAAAATTTGCCTCTAGATTGCAACTCGCCTCGGTAGCTCAGTTGGTAGAGCACTTGGCCCGGAAAGCCAAGGGTCCCGGGTTCGAGTCTCGGTCTAGGCGAAAATTTTTCTCTTCAAATATAAGTTAAAATATACCTTCTTAGGTAAGATCCGTCGTCCTCAACTTATAAAATATGTATTCTTTATGCCTGTAGGCCTTTCAGAACATCTGTTCTATCTTCAGCAGGTCCTTCTTCGCTACAATATCTAGTATGATATGTGTTGTCACGACAACGCCACATTAGGACCAGCAGCATCAACTATCATACTAGATATTGTAGCAAAGAAGGACCTGCTGAAGATAGAACGGATGTTCTGAAAGGCCTACAGGTATAAAGAATATATATTTTATAAGTTGAGGATGACGGATCTTACCTAAGAAGGTATATTTTAACTTATTTTATTTGAAACTCCCCCATATATTTTAAAACAAATGTCACTGGAAATAATAAATCTAAGATACCTTGCTCCTGAATGGATACATATTTTTACAGATGACTCCAGCCTACCAAATGACGGTAGCACTGATGCTGGTGCAGTGTGTCCATTTTTTCCTTTTATCATAAAATAAACACAAATTCAACAAACTTTGATGGTGAAATTCTAGCAATTTTCTTAAGTTTACAAAATCTTTTATATCACATCCAAAAATTTACAAAAGTTGTAATTCTATGTGACTCCAAAGCAGCCATTCTCGCTATAACATGAGACACAACACCCAAAAGCATCAAAATTATCGAATGTCACAAAATGATAAAACAGTTATCCCATCTACATAAAGAAGTTGTACTTCAATGGATTCCGGCCCATTGTGGAGTGACAGGCAATGAAATAGCCGATTTTCTGGCCAAGAAGGGTAGCAAAATTGTTTTGAACCCAACTTCTATTCCAGTTTCCTTTCACTCTATTAAAAGAATTATCTCAAATAAATGTATCAATAAACTTAGAGAAGAATACACCACCAAAACATCTGGAAAGGAATGGGAAAATCTACAAGCTTACGACATTACTACGTTACAAAGAAAATC
Source organism: Diploptera punctata (assembly GCA_030220185.1). Classification (NCBI taxonomy): domain Eukaryota; kingdom Metazoa; phylum Arthropoda; class Insecta; order Blattodea; family Blaberidae; genus Diploptera; species Diploptera punctata. The sequence continues at coordinate 82,118 of JASPKZ010004714.1, read as the reverse complement.
TGCAGTAGCAACATTCAGACTGCTAACGGGACATGACTGCCCGAATAAACACCTACACAGACTTGGCATAACAGATTCACCTAAATGCCCTTTTTGCAATTTAAATGAAGATATGGAAAGAAACCATCTCCTCCGTTGTCCAGCTTTTGTAGAAGAGACTAGCCTTTCTGCTAAATATTGGAGTGCAAGAGAGCGAATGATTTCATTATCAAGTGCTCAACATTAGATACCAACCAACCAACCAACCAACCAACTTATTTTATGACTCTCCACCTCAACGGTTTTAACAATGAATTTTATTAGTATTGATCTTACAGAAGTTGTTGCCATACATTTTGCCATCAATTCTCTAATGCAACTGTCCCAAATGAAGCCACTATTTCAAATGCTCGTACATTAGAGGAATTTAAAGAAAATATTCAAACTGTGAACTCCAGCATTTCAAGGCAGGAATTGGATAGTGTGTTTAAAAATGTTCTTTGCCAGTTTGAACATTATATTGAAGCTGAAAGCGATAATTTTGAAAATCTTTTGTCATAAGATGAATAAACAGCACAAAAATCAATTTTAATCCATTGCAGTATCTAATCATTTTCACAGCTACTTAGTTTTATTTTGGTGAGATTGCCATATGAGATCTGTGCGACAAGCGGTTGCCAGACGCTAGAGTTGCGTTTTAAATTGAAGATCCTGTAGATAATGTGATCCAGTACACAACTCCCAGATGCACAAAAACATATCCCCATATAAGAGTCAGAATTGTCTTCTTCTTCTTCCTTCCAAGTATTAGGCCAAGGCCTGTTATGGTCCTATAGAAAATTTTCCCTCCAGCGTTTCATAGGACAGCCCAGTGATCTTCGTTCTTTTGGTATATAATTATAAACAGCTTTGGGGATCCGATTTGAACTCATTCTTTCTAGATGGTGTTTCCAATTTAGTTGGTACTGTTTAATATATTCCAAAATTGGCGTAGTCTTCAATTCTTTTAAGATATCGGTGTTCCTTTTCCGATCCCATCTGGTGTAACCTGCTGTTCTGCGCATGAATCTCATTTCACAAGCCGTTATTCTGGTTTCATGTTGTCTTTTTAGTGTCCATGCTTCACTACCACAGGCTAACACTGGTCTAGCCAAAGTGTTATATAAACGTAATTTGGTGTTTTTTTGCACAAGGGATGGTTTCATAACTTGATTAATAATTCCCAAACTTTTATTATAACTAGTAATTTTTTCAGGGATATCCTTTCCATCCCAGATAGAGAGATAATATCCAAGATATTTAAATTGATTAGATCTTTCTAAAATTTTATTCTGGAGACAGATTTTACTTTGTATGGGACCCTTCCCATGAAATGCCATAATTTTAGTTTTGTTAATTGACATTTCCATATTAAATTTGGCACCTATTTTTTGTAAATTATAAATTGATCGTTGCAAATAATTTTCAGAAAGTGCCAGAAGAGCTAAATTATCTGCAAAAAGAATAGCATCGAGTTTGAGGTTCCTATTGATGGGTATATATCATCGTTGTGTTTTCCTCTATTCGTTTATTAATTTATTCATATATATAATGAAAAGCACCGATGAAAGTCAGAATTGTAAGAGCTCATATCCAGGGTTTATATCTTTTATACTTTCACATGGCCTTTTCATAATAACTAAAGAATTCACTTGCAGTTACTGACTGATAGATAATAATCCAACAAGTTATGATACAGTTTAAAATAGAAAAAGCTAAGGTATAAAGGGAATTTAAAAATTATTTAATTGCTTGAATTATTATTTCACAAAGTTCTTTGATTGCAAATTTGTTTTATTTTTGTTAGATGGGCCCAGGGGTTCTTTACGTCGCCTTCGAAGCCAGTTGGCAGAAGATGGGTGTTCAGAATCACAGGTTATATTGGCTAAGATATTGCTCGAAGAAAAATGTGGTAAGTAAAAGAACAACCACAGCCTATCATTACTTGAACACCAGTAACACCATTTGAACTTAACCAGTTTGTATAAACTCACTAATTAACTCGGGGTTGCACACTATAGCATAGCGGTTAAGGCAATATGCTACAAGTCGGTAGGTCAAGGGTTCGAGTCCCAGTGATGTCAGGATATTTAAACTGACTCAAACATTCTGGTGGTACTATTACCCTGGGGTCTACTCAGCCACTAATGGAAATGAGTACCAGACACTTGTTGTGTGGGTAAAGGAGGCTGTTACACATGCCGATTATGTAGAAAAAGTGGGAGCCTTAACCTCCTAGTACCCCAAGGGCCTCCTAAGGCCTGTACTGGGATCACTTTACCTTACCTGATTAACTCGAGAACTTCAAGGTTGCAGGTTCAAACCCAGTCCAGAACAGAAGATTTTAAATTCCTAAAATCCAGAGTGCTCCAGATATTTCTGTCTACAAAACAGTGTTCTAGTACTCAGTGTCAAAATATGACATAACAGTTAAATCAAATATAAATAACCTTTTATCCATGGAGCTCTAATTTTATTTCTACGATTACTAATATAAAACTAATTAGCATAAAACTTAAATGAATCTCCTCATTTGTTTGAGCCCTTCTTCTTTTACTCACTGGAATTAAAAGTGAAAATTGAGCTTTGTTATTTTAGTTTTTGAGATGCTTGAATATCATAGAACTTGATTCCTAGAATGAGGACATGAACTGGATCAGGCATGGGGAGCTGCCGAATGAGGAGTAGTATGACTTCTTTCTCATTCCACCTTTCATTGAACTCAAGACTGTTGTTATTGTCATCTCAGCATACCATGCACTATCAGTGGTGGCACAACCTTACAACCTAAAACATGTGCACTAATCCCTTCCATTCGTACATACTTTATGTATATCTGTGCAAACGTTTGAAGGGTGCAGTAGACCGCTGACACTAATTTATCTATGTCAGGCTGATAGTACTCGTAGAGAGACGTAAATATTGAGACAAGGGTGTCATCGTTTAATCTGGAGCATACTTTAGATTTGGTATGATTTCTCAGCAATCAAGTTTGAAATCCGGTAACTAGCACATACTGAATTCTCTGAAAGTGGTTGTCTGCTATCGTTTTGGAGTGTTTGCTGGTTGGATTATTTAAAAATCCTATCCTGTCATCCCCTGTGTAAACAAAACATACAATGTCCCCTATGTCTATTATATTTAATTTATGAATTTGAACTCTATGCATGTTACCTAATGTATTTTAAAAGTGTATGTCATTAATATGTCCCTGTGAAAATTTAGTTATATATTTCTAATCGTGCCTGTGTCTGTCCGTATTGATTTGCATGTGAAGATCTGAAATGTAGTGGGATATTATAGTGTTTCACATGACAGAACCGCGTAGAACACATTAAACAAACAACTTTCGTGTCATTCTGAATGCAAAAATAATCATTTATCCAGTCCGTATTAAAATTATATTGGTGTTTAGAATTTGCCCTGCTCACGCTGGATTGAATGCCACTGACTCTCACTGTGTACCTGCTTCTCCAGTGCAGGTGCAAATGAGTGGAATGGGTATCGGCGGGGAGGATTTGTTATGAGCTCTCGGAGCCCAAGCTCCCCATGCCTGAACTAGATAATGAAGAAGAAAAATGTCTTAGATCGTAAGATAAAAGTAAAGGAGAGAATTGCCTGAGACCATGTTCAATGACAGGATGGCTATTCTCCTTTTGTTGGTTTATATTGGGAAGCATAGTCAGCCCAGATTCCAAAAATGAAGTCCATATGCCTCGGTGATTTTGAATTGACGTGAATATTGGATCAAGAATCTTTGAATTTGTACCAGTGTGTTGTTGTGTATAGTTATCTGTTTATTACATGTTTATTGAATGTAGGCAATTTGAAATGGATTGTGAAGTGAAAATTAATGATTAAATGGTTCGAAGTAATATTTTGACAATCAATGAAAACTACTACCAAAATCTTTTAATTAAACCAGTTTCAGGATCTTATTAGGTTCCATTCTCAATATGGGGCGAATCATAAATATGGCTATACATTTGATCGCATTGTGTGATGAAAATATTACCATTACAGGATATATGAAATTACCGTTGGAAAGGCAATTATTCAAATTACAACAATGGATTAAAATAAAACAGTGTAGAACTTACGTCATTAGTGAAAATGGCATTGAATATGCAACAGCAAATTACAATTGCATTGTGTGATGAAAATATTACCATTACAGGATATATGAAATTACTGTTGGAAAGGCAATTGTTCAAATTACAACAATGGATTAAAATAAAACAGTGTAGAACTTACGTCATTAGTGAAAATGGTGTTGAATATGCAACAGCAAATTACAATTACTGCATGGGCAATAACATATGCTAATGATCGTGAGACCGCAAGACGGGCAAGACATGAGTTTAACGTAGCATTGCAGCCATCGACTGTGGGGAAGTGGAGAAAACGACTGCTGGAAACGGGAAGGATGCAGAAAATCAAACCTCCTGGAAGGCCTCGCATTAGCACGGATGCAGAAACAACGAAGAGAATTGTGGAGGTGTTCGACGCTAGCCCACAAAAATCAACCTGCCAAGCTGCACGTGAGCAGTGATTTGTTTTGTTTTGTTCTATTGTTGTAATTTGAAGGATTCTGTTTCCAATAACATCATTTTTTTTTTGTTGACCACTTTAATTTTATCCCAAGCGTGTTGGAAATTAAAATTGTTTTTCATTTTTTAGTTCGATTTCCTAATAAAGCATGTTGTTTTAGTTTTTTTAAACTATTATTTATTAATTGATCAATTCATCTTGTTTTAAGTCATCCTCTGGCTCACCTGCCTTCTATCTACAAATTAAAAATTTCTTTACGTAGTCTGTTTTCCTCCATTCTTTAAACATGGCCAATCCATTTCATTCTATTCCTTTCCATAGTGAATTGAAGCTGTTCAATATTTATCATTTTCTTAATTCTAAATGTCATTTTCAAATATTACCATCTGAGCTAACTCACCTGATAAAATTTGATACTTTGTATTTAATATTTCATAGAAGTGAATAACGTAGGATCAATATTGCAGTATAATAAAGAAATAGATTTAAAATGTCTTACATCTGCAACAAACCTCAAGTCACACATGTCTCTTGCTAATACTAAATGACAAAAATAGATGAAAATTACCATATTTTACCAAAAATATTTTGTTTGTTTTGTACTAACTCTTTTCTATTTTGTAACTTAATTTGTAATGAGATGTTGATTATACAGCGAGAAGTGTGAAAGGTGCTACTAATTCTAAATTAGCTGAAACCTGAAAAGAGGTATATTACTGTTAGTACTATAATTGAATTGTTATTCTAGCTAAGGAAGTATTTTGATCAAGTGAAAGCTGCTAACTTATCACTTTAGTGGTTTAATTCCATTTATATTTCTTGAATGTTTATGTAGTTTATAATAAAACATTACATTTTCATTGTAAAAATCCATCCATACTAATTCTGCTCGAGGGCAGGTTTTCACTGCAATCATAGCATTTTCATGCTATGCTTTGCAGCTTTATTAGGGAATTATAGGTGTGGTAGCTTCCCGTTGCTTTCTACACCCGTGAAGGATGATGAAGATAAGGATGATGATGACGGCCAGATGATTTTCAGGGATTGTTGGGCTACAAGCTTCCTGACATTTGTCTTACAGGTGAGGAAAAACCTCACCCAGAAGCCTGTTCCAACTGGGAATCGAACCTGGGCCCACAGCATGACAAGGCAGCATGTTACCTCGAGACCACAGCGGTAAAATATTAATCTTTAATAAAAAATTTATATCATTTAAGGATTTACAAGGCAGCTCCATGGCACAAGCAACTGCTTGCCTCTCATCGCTGGGGTCCCGAGATCGAGTCTCGGTCACTCCATATGGGTTTCGTGGTGGACGAAACGGAGCTTGGGCAGGTTTTTCTCGGGGGTTTCTCCCGTTTTCCCCTGCCTCAGATTTCATTCCACCATTTCTCCATACTCATCTCATCCATTTCATTTCATTCATCCGTCCCTGTGACGCTGCATCAAGAATTGTTGGCCAGCACCCTTGTAGTTCACAGACCTCTATAAAATAGGGGCTTCATCTCATCTTATTCCTCGACCTGACCCTGAGTTGGACAGGAGTTTAGGATATTTATTTATTTAAGGATTTAAGAATCATGAAATATTTTTACTATAAAGGCTTCCCTAAAATATTTTCTTACTCAAGCATTGGCCAATTCTTTATAGAGATGATTATATATAGACCTATATACATGGTGATATAAATATTAATCAGTTTATTTTTTTGTCCTCTTATTTATAATATCTATGATATGAATATTTCAACCTCTATCAAATGACTTTAATGAATTATACCCCAATCTTAAAGGGACTCTTGGAAGGATTATGCAGCTAGCATGCAAGACTTGTTTGGTGGTGACTTGGATGCTTCACTCTATATAAGGCTTGCATTCCAATTGAAAATAAAGATGATGTGTATTTTTGTATATAAAGGGCAATTTTATACTTTATTTAAAAGTTGCTAATTTTTTTTTTTTTTTCAAATGTCCCAGGTTTGTCTTTCGACATTCCTGGTTTCTCTCCTGGCATGGCATACTTGTAACCCACTTCTGAGGTTGGGATGCCTGGAAGGCAGGGTTACGTTGCCCTGATGATATGATGGGTGGTGATGATGATAATGGTGTGCCAGGAGAATCCCTAATACTAAGCTTAACCTAAGATGAATATGAATGATGATGATCGCGATGGCCTAATGATATCGGGGACCATTTGGGCCTTAAAGTTTTCCTGAAATTTGTCTTACAGGTGAGGAAAAACCCCAATAAAAACCTCACCCAGAAAAACTGTCCCGACTGGGGATTGAACCCGGGCCCGCTGCGTGACAAGGTAGCACGCTACCCCGAGACCACACCGGTGGACAAGTTGCTAATTCTTCATGCTATATTTTAATCAGATTTATTTTTAAATCTCCAAAATTTATGCAGATTATCTAAGTAAAAATAAAATTAATTGAGGGGGGACCAAGAAAATAAATGTGTGTTTACATTGAAGTATTATTCATATAAAAATGCTATTTTAATAAAGCATTTCTCATTTAAATGAAGGAAACTCCCTTGCTCTAATTTTTATTTTGTCTTAAAATATAAAGAAAGCTCCATCGTTTATAATCCAAACTTCCAACATGACATAATTGCATTTTGCCAGGTTTTCAGGAAAAAAAAAATTACTATAAACATTATCTCATAGGCTTATGTTAGGGATCTCAATGCAAAATTCCAATATGACATAATTGTAAATAACAAGATAATGTTTATACTCGTAATAATGAAAAGAGATTTTTTTTTCTCCTTAAAACTTGGCAAAATGCAATTATGTCATACTGGGATTTTGGTGTCAGTAAGTATTGACAGCTCTACCGCTATGGTCTCGAGGTAGAGTGGTGCCTTGTTACGCAGCAGGCCCGGGTTCGATCCCCGGTCGGAGCAGTTTTTCTGGGTGAGGTTTTTATTGGGGATTTTCCTCACCTGTAAGACAAATGTCAGGAAAACTTTAAGGCCCAAATGGTCCCCGAAATCATATGGCCATCATCATCATCATCCTTCACCGGTGTGGAAAGCAACGGGAAGCTACCACACCTACAATTTCCTAGTAAAGCTGCAAGCATAGCATGAAAATGCTATGATTGCAGTGAAGGACCTGCCTTTGGGCAGAATTATGATGGATGGAAGTATTGAAAGTTTAAATTCGATGAATATTATGTTATTTTTTTAGGAAGAGTAAATATTAGATCTATGTCTTTGCTAGTGATGAAAAACAAATTGGGTTGGTGGAGGAGGCAGTGTATATGAGAAAACTTAAGGACACATTCATTAATTATTGTTGTATGAAACATCAGTTTTTTTTTTTTCAGATATGTTAAAATGTAATACTCAGCAAACAAAATTTATTTTTCTGACAAGGGAACTATCAACAATTGCATACCAAAACTTACCTTGAAATTTCTTTTAGAGAAGCGTTGTTATGTACCAAGGCAGTGTCCAAAAATAATCTGCTGTTTTTAACTGCAAGGCATTAAAATTCAGCACAAAATCTCTAATTTAAACTATACGTAGGGAAGTAATACAACTTGTGAATTGGTAGATTGGATAACTCTCACTAACCTGTTGTCCATACTGCATCCTGCCTCACTTCACTCTACTTTTACTCATGCAGGGAGTCCATTTGCTCTGTACAATGGGTTGCCATTGCTGGATTCTAGCTTTGATTACTGTGCTTTGCTGTTAAAAATGACATAATTTCTTGACATTGCCTTGGTACATCACGATGCTTCACTGGGAGAAATTTCAAGGTAGGTTTCGGCATGCAGCGGTTTACAGTTCCCTTGTGAGTCTGTGTTCTGTTACATATGTATATTGTAATAACTATAATTTCTGTGCTTTGGGTTCTATGGGATAGATAACATTAATTGTGTATTTTTAATTTATGCACTACTTCAGCAGATCATGTAGTGTAAAGTGATATATATAGTCCACCGCTGTGGTCCGAAGGTAGCATGCTGCCTTGTCACGCACCGGGCCTGGGTTCGATCCCCGGTCGGGACAGTTTTTCTGAGTGCGATTTTTATCGGGGTTTTTCCTCACCTGTAAGACAAATGTCAGGAAAACTTTAAGGCCCAAACGGTTCCCGAAATCATATGGCCATCACAATCATCATCATTCATATTCATCTTAGATTAAGCTTAGGATTAGGGACTCTCCTGGCGCACCACTATCATCATCACCCATCATATCATCGGGGCAACATAACCCTGCCTTCCAGGCTCCCCATCCTCAGAAGTGGGTTACAAGTATGCCATGCCAGGAGAGAACACCAGGAATGTTGAAAGACAACCTGGGACATTTACAAAAAAAAATATTTATATATACATTATATTATTTTTAGTCTGATCATCTTACCTCAATATTAATGTTGATTTATTCTTGAACATGTTTCAAAACAATTCTGTTTTATCGTCAGCTTGTCCAGACTGGTTTTATTTATGTTGCATTATGTTGCACAACCTGGATGTCGATGTCAGCTCCATCCTATGGTTGGCCAAAGAACCTCCAAACAAGGTCACGTTCCATCGGTATATCAAAATTCATAACTCTGTTTTTATTATGAATTTTGATATACCGTTGGAACGTGACCTTGTTTGGAGGTTCTTTGGCCAACCACAGGATGGAGCTGACAGGTTGTGCAAGATAAATAAAACCAGTCTGGACAAGCTGACGATAAAACAGAACTGTTTTGAAACATGTTCAAGTACAAATCAACATTAATATTGAGGTAAGATGGTCAGACTAAAAATAATATAATTAAAATATCACTTCCTAAAATTAAATATTATATATACATATTTGCATTAAGTATATAAAGTATTTCAGATTATATTTGTGTGTATGTTTAACTCTGTTCAGTATAGGTGCATTATGTGAGAGATGTTGTTGAAGGTAAGAGAGTATGTGAAACTTGGTGCTGACAAGTAGCCTTTCCTTGTTTATAAGCACCAAGAGGACTATCCAGGTTTAAAAGACAAATTATGAACAGTACTATATGCTTTTTCAATATTATAGGCAGTTGGGCTGAGATTATATCAGTCAGTAATTCTTTAAATGACAACACTTTGTACTAAAATTTCCAATGATATTTTATTTGTTGCAAAATAATTAATTTTGAACTAATCTGTAGAATGTTACTGTTTTACAGTTTCACTTATATATTTCTTCACAGCTCACTGTTAAACTAAACCTCATAGTCACTTGTTACTGTTTCCTTCCCAAACCACAACAACTGACTTTCCAACTTCTTGCCATCTTTATATGGTCAGGAATCAGTGGTTCTGGAAAGCTTGCTGTGTGCATCAAACGATGGCATACTCTGTTCTTTGAGAAGTTGAACCATTGAGAAAGCAGTTCCCGGAAACATCTGGCTCCATATAAGTGCAACATGACTCGCTACTCATAATTCATGAACTCATGGATCTTCTGAGGCAAAGCTAGTGGAAACAGAAATCTCGCTGCAACCAGGGACATTTAGAAGTCTTTGCCTCAAGAAACAGACTAGCAGTGTGGAACATTTCTCAAAACATGTCACTATAGATATTGTGGAAAGATATGGAATCTGATGGACAATCTAGGAATATGAAATTGTTCCACCTATTCTAATCCCTAGATAGGAAACCCCCAGCTTGTATTATTGTATTGAAGCTAGATCCATTTGCCAGAAGGGAAACATGTTACACCTGGACCAACTCAACAGAACTATTTTTCTTTTTTTAACTTTCACAAGGAAAAAAAAAACACTATGAGGTTTAATTTAAAAATTTTAATGTTTTTATTACCTCACCTCATATCCTTTTTCTTCTAGACTGCAGTTTCGGAGCTTATCTCCATCATCAGTAGCCTCTCGTTGACCGGTGTTATGTCGTTTCGGAGTTACGTGGTTTCTTAAGCTCCGAAACTGCAGTCTAGAAGAAAAAGGATATGAGGTGAGATAATAAAAACATTAATTTAATTCTCAACAGAACTAATTAATAAATTGAGTTAGATTTAATAACTTGCCTCATAATTGTAGATTTCTTGAAATATAGATTTCAATTTTTTTCTGAATCCATATTAATATGGTAAATGTAAAGTGAACCCTCTTTGGGGTATTATTAGGAGGTTAGGGCTCTAGATATTGGCATGAGATGTCAGCTGGGCTATCAGCTCTGCATAACAGCTGTCTTTATTCCCAGAACAAACATCTGGTATTCATTTCCATTAGAGGCTAGGTTGACTCCAGGACTATGATGCTATCAGAAGGTTAAGCCCAGTTTAAAAATCCTGACCTCCACCGAGACTCAAACCTCCGACATGCTGACTTGTAGCATGTTGCCTTAACCAACTATTCTGTGGTGTATATGGAGTAACTTTAATAAAAAAGTAAACAATGTATGTACTTAATAGTGAGTGGAGAACATATTTTTAATGACTCACCTCATATAATTTCAAATTTCTTTGATACTGACGGTTTCAGACAATATCTTGTCCCTCTTCAGTCTATTGATATAACCTCATAGTGTTTACTTCCCAATATTAATTTAAATGTATAAACTTACATATTTTTTTACAGATTTGGATATTACTAAAGAAGAAAATGAAAAACTTGGTGTATACTGGTTAATAAAAGCATCAGAACAAGGAAATATGGAAGCTACAAATATCCTGAAACATTGTTTAGAGACTGGTCAAGGTATGAGAGATGGAAGATTTTACTTTAATGTTCACAGAAATAAATATAATAAATTTGGGAATTTTAACATTATGATGTTTTCTTAATAAGAATCAAATGAATCGTGAATTCTTCTTACTTCCTACATCTATTTTTTTTAACACAGAACTGCAGTATCGGAAAATGTATCATTCCCATCTTCAGCTGTTTTCACGACTGTCAATTTTTTATTATGCCAGTAATTTTCTAAACTACCATCTGGTGTACATTTGAAGAACTTTGTAATCAAACTTGATTCATATGGAACCTCGAAGTTCATGGTTCTAATATGTTTTTTTTTTAATGTATGTCTTTACCCAAACTGTTAATTCCAAAGGTGTAGATAGATGTTTAAAAAATTTTGCTTCTTTTTCAATTCTATGATTCTCTAATAAACATAGTTTATTACTATGGAATTAACAGTGTGGGAAAATATATACATTAAAAAAAAACCATACTAGAACCATAAACTTTGAGGTTCCAGACAAACCAAGTTTGATTACAAAGTTCTTCAAAGGTACACCAGATGGCAGTTTAGGAAATTACCAGCATAATAAAAAATTGACAGTAGTGAAAACAGCTGAAGATGGGAATGATATGTTTCCCGATACTGCAGTTCTGTGTTAAAAAAACATAGATCTATGAGGTAAGAAGAATAATTCATGATTCATTGATTCTTATTCACAGAAATCTATTAAGAGGAATAATAACTGCATAGGCTTATTTCTTCTAAATCCACAGTGATGATTAGCTATTAAGTAAAGTTGTGGCGTGTAATTCCTCCACTCTGTGCCTAACTATTTGTGGCGAGTGAACCACCTTCACTGCTACTGCTACCTTCCGGGATCGTTGGGTTATGACTATGCTGTACTTAGTAACGTGTTCCTGATATCTAAAGAAGTTATTAATGAGAAAACAGCCTGCCTCGGGCCCATAGAAGGCGGCTAACAATTCATCTTTCTTTTCCAGTTGAACGTGCATATAAATATAAATACTGATTATAAATTGCATAGGATGAAATAACTTCGTTACAGGATAGAGAACAATGATTACTCTTAAATAACAACAAGGGGCGTAATATAAAAGTTAAGCTTTTAATGAAAAACAAGTGTTGATTGTAAAAAAAACAAAGTAATAAATGAATAACAAAAGATTGATCTTCGATCAATCGATCAGACATAGATAATAACAAAGTATAACTGAATAAATAACATACCATACAAACTGTCACACTCATACATGTCCAAACTCCATTGGAATTCCTTTTTCCATGCTTGATTGGACTAACTCAAATCCGACCATTCCTCGGTCACAGTCCACTTGTTTATCTTATAAATCACCATGTTAACTTTGCCGATGCATGGTGCACTTAAGCTGGATTCGGATACTGAATCCACTTCTACACAACATAACGCCACTTGCTAGGCCGATCGAATGATAAGGTTCATTGAGATTACCAAGCTTATAAAAGGTTCGCGAGTAGAGGGGATGAGCGCTATAAAGATGCGCGGGGGGAAAGGGTAAAAGGGAAGGGGTAGCCACACGGAACAAAGGGACATTGGCAGGCTTCATAAATGTTCTGGAGGAGCACAAAGATGAATAACTGAACCCAGCAAAAAGGTACTTTCGGTTCAATAGCTCCCCCTACACCCTCCGGGTAAAAGAAAAAGAGTCCATAGGCTTTAAAGTAATGTCCAGTGAAACAATCCCACGTTGGGAGGGGCACATAAACACTATCGGATTCCAGCGGTAACTTTAATGCAAATCTTCCATCGTCCCCAATATCACAATCACCACACTCGCTTTAATGTAGACTATTCATGCGCTGAAAATAAACTCCATTTGATTCAGCCGCCATAGTACAAGTCTGCGGTGTTCCAGGTGAAGACCCAGGTGACGATATGATAATTGGATTGCCGGATCGCAATCCCGTTCCACCGCTTTTCAAGAATCCGTAGTTCCAAAAGCCACTATATTGGTCAGCTGGGCACTCGGGGGTCGGCCGGATCCTCCAAGCGCTCGACTGCCGAACATTCCAGGCTTACAAAGAGTCGAACTGCCAATGTTTAGGAAAGGTAAACTGAAACAAAGAACAGGCAAAAGCAGGAAAGCAGAACCATAGATATACTACTTCAACATGTGTCATAATACAAAATATCTAGCTTAACATACAGCCCTTTTTTCTACAAATATGCTAGAGTTTACTCCACAGTATTACGTAATTTAATTAGATCAACATGTTGTATTATAATGTGGTCATGGACGCCGACTAACTTCTATTCACCCTTTTTTAGAATTTAGTTTGCGTCTCATTAGCAAGACCTGACCTACATATAAAGAAACTCATTCTGGTAACTCTGACAACAAAAAGGATGGTACAATCAGCTCAAATACTTATATCCATCGGTACTATACTCTAATATCCCAAACAAACATATATATATATATATATATATATATAAACAAACCACGTAGATTAAGATCGACACTCTCTAGAAAGATGCCCATACCGCTGACATTTCCAACATTGTAGATTCTTTTTTGATTGCCAAGAAGGACGATTCGCCGAAGTATTAGATTTACTTAAATTGTCAATTTTACTTTTCTCACTAAAGTCCCTCTGTCTTTCAGCGATCTCGAAATCCGCCACTTTCCTGGCCAAGACACACATTTCGGCTACATTTTGAGGCTTCGTAGCAAAAACCAAATGCTGTCTAGTAGCCGGGGACATATTTTGCAGAATGAGATCCATTAACTTTTCTCTCCGAAAATAAAGGATTCAACACAAGTGAAGCTCCTTGTATATTGGAGATAAACTCCAACAAAGATTCCTTAGGCATTTGGAATCGTCGTGAGACAAATTTAATCCAAAAGTCTTCCAACAATCTAGGAGGCAACAATGAACACTTCACATGTTCTAAACTCTCCATCCAAGAGAATCTCAACTTAACAACTTCACTCCAGACTTTCAATAGAATTCCTCCGATGCAACTCAAAATCGAGTTTACAAAATACTCATCGGGAACCAATTTCAATTCGAAGAGCGAGTTAATTTTAATGAGGAAGACCACTAGCGATTCCTTATCTTCACCGTCGCAGGGATCAACTTTTCTAATTAACTCTCGGAAAATCCGCTGATTATTCTCTTCCAAAAAAGGAGAAAGGTTGGAGACAGTTCCACTCGAAAAATCTTTGATAGAGCTAAGTCTATGATCACTTATATTCTTATGTTGTTCTGCCAAATAATCCTCTTGATTTGCACTATCTACAATAAACGTACGCTTTATTAACATTTGTTCAGCCGGGGAGAGAGAATTCATATGATTTTTAAGCCGCTGACGTAATATGTTTACATCACCTTCAACCTCAATACCTAGTAGGTTTAACTCTCGAGCGAGATGGTCTTTGGATATTACATCTATCCAACTAGGCATGATTACAAAGTATAATAGACACAAGATGTAAACAATTATAGGCGAACGTAGTTTTATATGCATAAATCAGTCTCTGTTATAAAGAAAGATGAGTCAATATTTACGTAACGTAAAACAAACACGTAAACTAATACTTAATAACTTTACCATAAATACCAAGTATCGAAAACAAGTAATTATCCGCAGGGTAATATCTCTGAAAAGATATAGATTTTCTAATTCTAAATTTCATTAAAGACCATAATACAGAGTTCATACCCTTGTTTTGGTGCTTGAAACCAAAACTCCGAAACTTGAATAGAAAATATTAAATCGATACTACAAGAACCACAGTTAATAAACATACAGCATATCTTTTAATATGAAAGACACAAAACAAACGCTTTGCTACCATTTGTGCTTAGTGAACCCAAAACTACACATCTGCGACAATTTGTGCGCATGTAAAACCCAAAACATTGAATCCAAAAAACTTGAGCCCAATAAACATTGAATCCAAAAACCATTGAACTCAAAAACCCAAAACCACGCTCTGATAAACGAATTGTGGCGTGTAATTCCTCCACTCTGTGCCTAACTATTTGTGGCGAGTGAACCACCTTCACTGCTACTGCTACCTTCCGGGATCGTTGGGTTATGACTATGCTGTACTTAGTAACGTGTTCCTGATATCTAAAGAAGTTATTAATGAGAAAACAGCCTGCCTCGGGCCCATAGAAGGCGGCTAACAATTCATCTTTCTTTTCCAGTTGAACGTGCATATAAAATAAAACACTGATTATAAATTGCATAGAATGAAATAACTTCGTTACAGGATAGAGAACAATGATTACTCTTAAATAACAACGAGGGGCGTAATATAAAAGTTAAGCTTTTAATGAAAAACAAGTGTTGATTGTAAAAACAAAGTAAATAAATGAATAACAAAAGCGTGATCTGCGATTCAATCGATCAGACATAGATAATAACAAAGTATAACTGAATAAATAACATACCATACAAAACTGTCACACTCATACATGTCCAAACTCCAGTGGAATTCCTTTTTCCATGGCTTGATTGGACTAACTCAAATCCGACCATTCCGCGGTAACAAGCCACTGGTTTATCTTATAAATCACCATTGTTAACCTTCGCCGATGCATGGTGTACTTAAGCTTGGCTGCGGATAATGAATCCACTTCTACACAACCTAATGACACTTGCTAGGCCGATCGAATGATAAGGTTCGTTGCGATTACCAAGCATATCAAAGGTTCGCGAGTAGAGGGGATGTGCGTTATAAAGATGCGCGGAGGAAAGGGTAAAAGGGGAAGGTGGTAGCCACATGGAACAAGGGGACATTGGCAGGCTTCCTAAATGGTCTGGTGTGGGGGTGGGATGGAGCACAAAAGATGATAAACTGAACCGCAAAAAGGTACTTTCGGTTCAAAGTAAAGTGATCCCACGACAGGCCTCAGGAGCCCCTTGGGGTAGTAGGAGGTTAAGGCTCCCACTTTTCTAGACAATCAGCACTTGATGTCAGCCGGGTTGTCAGCCATGCGTGATGGCCGCCTTTACCTCCAGAACAAGCATCTGGTACTCATTTCCATTAGAGGCTGAGTCGACCCCAGGACCATAGTGCCACCAGAGGGTTTGGGTCAGTTTAAAAATCCTGAGCCCCACAGGGCTCGAACCCTCAACCTTCCGGCTTGTAGTGCAGTGCCTTAACCACTACACTATGGCGTGTCCCCGATAATTAGCTATTATGCTGTTAATATAAGGAGTAAACCTTATTGTTAGATTTGTTTATGTAGTTGGAATAATGAAATCCCCCCTACAGTTGTTATTAGTTTTATCTATTTCTTGTAGATTGATACGATAATTGATTCTTTCCATTCATTTGCAGTCTCTTTTTCCCCAAATAATACTAAGTAGTTGGTATATCTGGTCCATCAATTTCTTTCCTCCCCCTGATTTCAGGCATACTTAATACTTTATACATATTTAATGTTTCTGCTATACATAAATCATCTTCTTTAGTATTATGTTCTGCATGCACTTTTATTAACTGATTAAAGTAATTTTTACATCTGTTTAATATATTCATGTAAAGGAGAATAACTTTGTTGTTAACTCCAGAGCATTAGCTACATACATATATTCTTGTAATCTCTAATCATATCCCAGTTTTAATTTCTAATTACTCATATATTTAAGATTAAATTAAAGTGCTTCATACATCATCTCATATCCAGTCTTCTACGTAGACCACAGTTTCAAAACCTTGGCAGCTTCATCTTCAGTAATATCTCGTCGACTTATGCTATGTAGATCAGAAGAACTACTATTTCTTCCCTCTTGTTGGATCGATAAACCTCCGGATCCATTCAGAATCCATGGGGATTTCAAAGTCCGTAATTTTTTCCTTCTTGTTTTCAGCAAATCTACATTTAAAAAGAAAGAGAAAGAAAATCTTATGAACATCAAAATTCCCGCGGATTCTGAATGGATCTGAAGGTTTATTGATCCACCAACAGAGGGAAGTAGTTCTGTTCGACATAACATAAGTCATCGAAATATTACTGACGATGAAGCTGCCAAGGCTTTGAAACCACAGTGTAATTAGAAGACTGGATATGAGGTGAGGTATGGAGAATTTTAATTTAATCTTAAATTAAACCTCATAGTGACTTTTGTCTTATAAAAATTCAACTCATATATTTATTCTAGTCTGAAACCCTTTCTTTTAATCTTAATTCCTTGATATAATTATATGATTTTCACCCTGACCAAGCCTTCTTTTTGGTCCTACAGACCAATATGAGTAATTTCTGCCTTAATAGTCCTCTTCCAGGTTGTTTAATCTTTCATTAATCGTTTTCACTTCTTCATCTTACACCTTTTTATATCATTCACTACTGAGTCCAACTATTGATTCCTGGGTCTTCATCTTATCCGTTGGCCTTCTGGTTGTGAATAACAACCTTTCTGTTATTATTCATCCTGACAAGTCCACCTGAGTCTATTGATTTTTATGTTGGTTGGTTAGTATCTAATGTCGAGCACTTGATAATGAAATCATTCGCTCTCTTGCACTCCAATATTTAGCAGAAAGTCTGGTCTCTTCTACAAAAGCTGGACAACGGAGGAGATGGTTTCTTTCCATATCTTCATTTAAATTGCAAAAAGGGAATTTAGGTGAATCTCTTATGCCAAGTCTGTGTAGGTGTTTATTCAGGCAGTCATGTCCCGTTAGCGGTCAGAATATTGCTACTGCAGATTTTCTTTTTCTGCGGAAAGGCTACTTTCTTTAACAGGGAGGAGACCCTTTAATTCCTTCCATCGAAGGCTTGAAGGAACCGACCTGGACCCTCACCTTCTCGTGGTGCAGCTGTTAGTAATCGTGCTTATGCATGAATGAACGAAAGGGAAGGGCTACTCACCAATAAGCACTGGTCAGCTTGGTGAGTTTTTCTTTTTTTGACCGAATTGGTATTACTTCTTCTTCCCATACCAATTCCCTCTTTCAACTTTTCTATCCAGTCTCCCTTGACTGACCTCTTGTTTCTTTCGACCCTGATGGTATTAGAGTATTCGAGGCCTAGGGGTTCATTTCTCCTTCCTTCCTATATCTACTTTCTCTCTACGGGTGAAGTAACCACCACATGTGGTGCCTACTACTAAACGGTTATAAATAGTTTATTGTACTCCAATACAAATATGATTTTTATGTATGTCCTATATCCAGACCATTATCTATTTTTATAAGTTCATTGTTATGCCTCCACCCATCAAAAACAGCTCCAAGGATTTTTTATTAAAACTTTCCTCGCAAATTCTACTAGTTCAGGGCGTCCTAACTATGGCCCTCCATCAGTTTCCATCCGGCCCCTATAGGCCTGTAGCATTCTAATAAATTAAAATATGCTAAGGGTAGGCTTATAATATTAGTCTATCAGTAATGGAACAAGAACTTGTGAAATATGTTATAACAGCATATGAAGAAAAATAATAAATTAACTCATGCTGATAATAATAATAATAATAATATAAATTAATTTAATTTAGCAGGTTTCATAGTATTTCACATCTTTCTGAGCCCAATTCATCTACTGTCATTCACCATATCTTTCTGTCATCCCAATCCCCATAGTTAAATTCGTTTTTTCCTCATCCTGCTCAAAATACCAGCAATCCGTGTTATTCTTTTGTCATCCTCCTCTTCTTCTTCTTCTACCAAGTGGCACCATTCTAGTAATCTTTTTGGGAATCTGCCTTCCATCATTTTTATATGACCATACCATTTTAATTGTTTGCTTTTCATGAAATTCACAATTGAAGTTTGAACATCCATCTTTGTTAAATTACACCGTTTCTTGTTTAGCTCTTCTAGAAATAACAACAACAACGATAATAATGGTAATAATAATAATAATAAAAATAATAATCATCATCATCATAAGAGCTATAATAGGTCCTATGGCCCGCGCCACTTGATGTTACTTCCATTTGGCCCAGGATACAAATAAGTTTGGGTGGCTCTGTACTAGTTTATTACATAATTACACATTCAACAGCCACATTTCAGTTCCTTACATCAAAACTGGTCTAATTAAGAACTGCATGACTCTTTAATAAAATGGGAGGAGTACATAATATGCTCTAAGATTAAATTAAAATGTTTCATATCTCACCTCATATCAAGTCTTCTAACTAGACCGGTTTCGAAGCCTGGGCAGCTTCATTTTCAGTAATTTCTCGTCGACTGATGTTATGTCGATCAGAAGAACTGCTTCTTCCTTTCTCTGTTGGTGTTAGTTCTGTGAGATATGAAACATTTTAATTTAATCTTAAATTAAACCTCATAGTGATTTTTTTCCTATAAAAGTTCAATATATGCTCATTTTTAATTAAAATTACAGTGGGAGGAATATTTTTAAATTCCATAATATATGTGAACAATATAATCTCAAAATATCCATAGAAAAAACTAAGGTAATGGCATTCCAAAGGAAAAATCAAATCAGATCCAAAATAGTAATAGGAAACAAAATCATAGAACAGGTGAACCATCTCAATTATCTAGGATGTGACATTTCATTTAATTATGATAATGATATAACTAATAAAATAGCAAAATTCCAGGGAATATGTGGTACGATAAAACGATCACTAAATAATAAAACAACAAGAGAGACCCAATTGAAATTTTATAAAACATTGGCAGTACCGGTACTGCTCTATGGATCAGAAGCCTGGATATATAAGAAACAAGATCTAAGTAAGATAACGGCGGCAGAAATGAAATTTCTGAGATCTGTTAAAGGG
Organism: Diploptera punctata; assembly: GCA_030220185.1. Lineage (NCBI taxonomy): Eukaryota > Metazoa > Arthropoda > Insecta > Blattodea > Blaberidae > Diploptera > Diploptera punctata. Next base: position 62,088 of record JASPKZ010004714.1, on the reverse strand, counting down.
TGCACTAGGGAAGACAGAATCAAGAACACAGAAATAGGGCGGAACTTGAAATATTTGCAATAATTGATAAAATAGATACATATAGACAAAAATGGAAGCAACACATAGACAGAATGTATGAAGATAGATTTCCAAAATAAATAACAAAATACAAACCTAAAGGCACCCGAGATGTGGGCAGACCTAGAAAGAGATGGGCTGAAGTCGGAACGGGTCAACAGACCTAATCCATGAATGCAGATGATGATGATGACAGTGGGAGGAAACACTATGAGGTATTTACATTAATGAATGAGTTGGAGGAGTTGCTTTAACATCTCACCTCATAAAGTTGCGTATCTTCACGATACCGGTTTCAAAAGTATAGTATTACTTTCATCTTCAAATTCAAATTCAGTTGGAATTTGACTGAAGATGGAAGTAATGCTATACTTTAGAAACTGGTATCATGAAGACACGCAACTTTATGAGGTGAGATGTTAAAGCATTTTCTCCAACTCATTCATTAAAATAATATGCATTGTTTGCTGATTTTATTCTTGTTTTTAGTTCATCTACCAAATCCTTATTACATGATATAATGATACAAGATATATAAATTCTTCTCTATTTACAACTTTGAAGGTTATTAGTTTAATTTAACTTAAAATCTTTCCTGTGGAAGTTAAATTAAACTAATAACCTTCAAAGTTGTAAATAGAGAAGCTTCTTTAAATCTTAAGTTCTAGTAGTCTTCTACCCCTACAGAATTGCATTCTGTTATCATCCTTGAATATAGAACTATAGTAGAAGAGTTTACCTCCTTAAAAGATTTACAATCTTTCACCTGATCTCAGCCATTCTACTACTTGAAACGATGATTATTTTCAACTAATCATAAAGATATTGGAACCCTGTATTTCATCTTCGGAGCCTGGGCAGGGATAGTAGGAACATCACTAAGTATACTAATCCGGGCGGAATTAAATCAACCAGGGTCTCTCATTGGAGATGATCAAATTTATAATGTTATTGTTACTGCCCACGCCTTTATCATAATTTTCTTTATAGTAATACCAATTCTAATTGGAGGATTTGGAAATTGGTTAGTCCCATTGATACTAGGGGCACCTGATATAGCATTTCCCCGAATAAATAACATAAGATTTTGACTTCTACCACCTTCTCTAACCCTCCTTCTAGCAAGAAGAATAGTAGAAAGAGGGGCTGGTACAGGTTGAACTGTCTACCCTCCTTTAGCAAGAAGAATAGCACATGCTGGAGCATCAGTAGACCTGGCAATTTTTTCTCTTCACCTAGCAGGTGTTTCCTCTATTTTAGGGGCCGTAAATTTTATCTCTACTATTATTAATATGAACCCTATTAGTGTAAAACCAATTTCAAAACTAAAAGATACAAAAATCACCTTTTCGTTAAATGGAATTAAATACAATGTGTACAAAATTGTTCTATATGTAAAGTCATTGACATTTGTCCTTTGTATAATCTTTGTTACTGTCCATGTTTTCACTCTATAAGTTACTAACAGGTGTAAAATATGTTTTATACTTTTTTTTTATAATTCAATAGTATATCGAAATTCCAACAGGCTCTTTAATTAAATGGTTTTGTTAAAATTCAGTGTCATTTATTTTTCATTAATAATAAGTTGAGATTCCACAACTGGCTTTTAATTTTAATTAAATGATTTTATTAAAATTCAGTTTTTTTTCAGCAAATTAACCCAATGTACTCTTATTTAAATGCCTGTTAACTTTCCCCTCCACTCAGATTTAAATGGCCACAGAAGACAGGAGGTGCCATGCTCTTTACATGCAAACACAAAAATGCCCATAGACTGGAATTTAATAAATAATTTTGTTTTGAAATTTTAGTGAAGGCTTCTGAATAATTGTACTTATCTAAAACAATGTTTTGGTGTGGTAAATCTTGAAACATTCCGGGACATGAAGTGGAACTTCACACTTTTTGCACTCAAATGTAGTTTCATTTCTTTTGTTCTGTTTTGAACACATGTTTGTAGGGTTTCTTTTTATTGTCTGTGCTAGGGATATACAATGGAAAGTGAGCCCAGTCCTTGCCTGTAACCTGACAGGGGTTGTACTTGATGATGGGGGGGCCTCTCAACATTGTATGATGCAGCTGAATTGTCTCCAATAACTGCTTGGTGACAGCTATTCTCAAGGTTGAATATGCTGTCTTGCGATCTATGAAATTATTGTAGACCACAAAAGAGTTAAACATACATATGTCCAGCAAATAGAAAAATAATTTTCTGTATCCACTTACAGTGCGACACATTATAGGGAAAAGGGCAGTGATCTGGTCTTGCAAGTCATCACCTTTCATTCCATCCTGGTACTCTAGGCAGAGTCTTGGTTTTTTTTATTTCTTCCCTAGGTATTTGTCCTTTTACCCTCCTCAGTTTTCCTGTCGGTGTTATGTCTGCTGTCTGATGTTTCGAGGACAAAACTCTCTAATAAACTCAGAATCCTGTCACGATCATCACCACACACCCTCTAGACGCCATTTCAAAGACTGACCAATACAAATTTCTTCTATATATTTCCAACAAACAAACAGCTTCTAATTTCACGGTTTCTTAAAAAAAAAAGGCGGGTCATCCAACATGATTTCTGTCAGGAACCTAGAAAAGTTAACACATAAACATCTATGGGGTAGTTTGGAAGTTATTGCAAAATATATGAGCTCGTGTGCTTGATGTGAATGTCATGTCATTCGAAGACTGAGCCTCACTAGAGCGCGGGTGAACATCATGTCAAACGAGTTGAATGGGTTAATATATTTCATGACTGCCTCTGTGGTGTAATAGAGAATGTGTCTGGCTGGTATTCCAGGATCCAGATTAAATTCCTGGCATTAGCTAGAAATGTTTATTCGTGCTAGGGTCTGGTTTGTAGTCCATTCATTCTTGTGAGGGATATGAGTAGCTATCTGTTACGAGAAGTAGCAAAATCTGATTAGGAACATGAAAATAAGATTGTAATTTCCTTCACTGTTATTTCTTGCCAGTGATAGCAGTCAGTACAGTTGGCCATGGCTCTTTTAAACTGTCATACTATCCATTTAAAATCATCATACATTTTTCTCTTCAAATATGATTTATCCATCATTGAGATGTATGAGTCCTCCACTGTGGTCTCGAGGTAGCGTGCTGCCTTGTCACGCAGTGGGCCTGGGTTCGATCCCCGGTCAGGGCAGTTTTTCTGGGTGAGGTTTTTATCGGGGTTTTTCCTCACCTATAAGACAAATGTCAGGAAAACTTTAAGGCCCAAACGGTCCCCGAAATCATGGCCATCATCATCATCTTTATCATTATCATCGTCATCCTTCACTGGTGTGGAAAGCAATGGGAAGCTACCACACTTACAATTCCCTACTAAAACTGCAAGCATAGCATGAAAATGCTATGATTGCAGTGAAGGACCTGCCTGTGGGCAGAATTACTATGGATGGATGGATGGAGATGTATGAAATGAGTAATAAAAACATCATCAATTCTTATTCTAGACATTTTCTCTTTGGGATTTCATATGTGTGCTTTTTTCAAAGAATATTCTAGCATGATTTTAAGTACATGTATTGTTACATATTTTATTCAAATGGTATGTTAAATTAATTATCTATCTATAATGGCATAGCCCATTGTTGAGCCATAGCCTCTCCTTTATAAGGAGTTACTAGACCAAGTTAATTTTTAGTTACTGTATTTGTTCGTAGATGTCATGGATGGCATGCGCTTAACACACCGACCCAATGAGACATCTAAAAGGCAACTAAGGTATTACTAGGACGTTGATGTCTGTAAATTTTGCTTAGAGGCCTCTTTATTCAGGCTTAAGGATCTTTTATGATTCTAAAAATCTTGAGACTTTCGACCTATGGCTTAAAGTCCCTCCCGGAGGACTTGCTCCTTGGATTTTTCCATCCTAAAAAAATCTACCGACCATGGCCGGGTTTGAACTGTGACCCTCGGAACCAGAGGCTAGGAGCAAAACCTAGTCCACCATGGCCAATATTAACAAATTATAATTTTATAAATAAATAAGAAGAGTCTACTGTCATCTTACATCATATCTGCTCTTTTGTAGAACATGTTTCTGAGCATCTTTGCGCAGTCTGTACCCACTGAAGATATAGTAAAATCTCCTTATTTGCATTTTCATTATTCACAGGTTAAAAAATTGTGACATAGTTCCTGTATTTACGGCTAAAAAGTCTTTATTTGCGGATTGAGTTTGTATATTAAATGGATTAGTATCCTTCATTAACGCATTGCAATTATTCTTACTGCAGACACGTGCCAAGGCAACTTTTACAACCCAAATGGACACATTAATATCGAAGTAAAACAAACCTTATTGTCACTAAGCACAAAGTTCATTGTTAAAAGCTACCACTGTCGTATTTCACGCGCTTCTATGACCGTTATAAATGCCACCCTTGCCACGATCGGTATTTTATTGTTTCAGCTTGTCATTCATTGCAATAATTTTGATTGAATAACTCGTGTCTCTTCTGCTTGCCAATTTATAATGTCGAGTAAAAAGGAAAGAAAATTAGTTCCACTGCAGAAAAAAGTAGTTTTGCCGCTTAAAGTAAAAACAGAAATGCTTGACCATTTACGCGTTGGCAACTCGTTTGCATTTATATCATGCTGTTTCAATGTTAATGAATCAACTGTAAGATTCATCAAGAAATCCAATGACAAAATAAAGAATTCTATCTCAGAATTCACAGCTGAGTATCAATCTGAATTAAAAGACCTAAGTTTTTTTTAGACCTTGCCTAAGCCCTTACAGTAATAATTAATAGAAATTGTTCAAAATCTCTCATTAATATTGATTTTACTTTGACTATTTAATTCATGCCTCTTCCCTTCCTGTTCGTTGAGAGATTCTCCTCCGCAAATTAACTTCTAACTCTTTTGACAACAGGTATACGATTGAACAATGTAGATCGATATGGTACAATAAGAAATGCCAAAGGAAAACAACTTCAAAAATAACAAAAAAAAAAGGTTGGTTCTGTTGCTCTAAAAAATTATTAAATGTTGTATAATGAATATGCATTATTGTTAATAGTTATTTCTCATACAATCATCTGTTATTGATTTTTTCTATGCCCAAAGAGTTTTAATAGAAAAGATATACTATTTATAACTATCCAGCTGCCTTAGAAACCACCCGGAAGTAAGATCAGAATACATAACCCCACATTTGGTAAATATTAAACATTATAATTATTTTTAGCTTCTGGTGTTGTATTATTCACTAAACAGTCACTCCAAATCCAATGCAAGGTTGAGTTTTTCATTAGACATTGTTTTTTTTTTATTATACACAACTTTCCTCATTAGAGCATTGCCTCAAGGACAAAGTGATACAGACAATTAATTTTTTTAATTTATGAAATACATTTTGTAAATACATTAAAAAAATTCAAATTGTAGGCCTAATTGAAGTATACATACTACAAAGTAGAAATTTTGTAAAAATTGTTTCTTAAAATTGAAATTGATCCTCTAATGGCAGCGATGGCAATTTTAGAAAGATACACCCTGTCCAAATCTAAGGAATTCCAAAATTTGGCTAGGAATCCTGGTATAGTACCTCTTGCCCCGATCATCAATCCTGTGAGATTACTGTTGATAAATTTTACTTTATTCTGGAACCTTGTAACGTATCCCCTATATACCTATACAAATTACCATTCCATATTCACGACATTTTTGTGAAACATATCCCTCTATATTCATATATTTACGTAAATTTTAATAAATTTATTAATCATTAATCCATATGTGAATAAGGAGCTTTTAATATAGCAAAAATGCTCTGAAATATGTCCTACAAGAAACAACCAATAAGATGTAAGATGACATCAGGCTCATCTTATTAAGTAGAACCACATAATGTTACTTCCTATAGCATTTTCATAATACATTTTAATTTTGTTTAGGTATAACAGAACACAATTACCTAGATGTGAAAGCATGTTTGAGTATGTCACAAGATGAAAAACTGGCAAGGAAGGCTGCTCGAGAGATGTTTACCAGGTAATAATACTTTATGATTACAAATACAGATGAACTTATCTACAGTATAAATAAATTATTTTTGCTTGTTAAATATAATATAATTTATTAGGGCAATATGTTTGTTTCAGTCTTTCCTCAGGGCAGGATTTTATTACATCAGATCAACTGAGAAGACAAATGCAGTTAGTTGATAAAGGCATTGAAAGAGGAGTGGAACCTGCACAGAAAACATTAAAAGAGAACGAAGAGAAGAATGTAGGCGATGGTGATGTAACTTTAGAGAAAGATGATTTAGGAACTCAACAACCAAAAGATGATTTAGCACAAGAATCGAATGATGGTAAGTTCATATAATCAAGAATAAATAATGTTGAGTGATTCCGAGCTTTGTGGTCGTGGTCCATTACTGGTGTTCCTACCAGACGTTTCTCCCTCAGCTTTGGAGGGCATCTTCAGTGGTGAGTTCTTCTAGGTGTTGTTTCTTGGTCAGAGACTCGACAGTCGACCACGGCCACAAAGTCTGGAATCACTCGGGAGTCTTTCCTTTCTTCCATTTTTTCTTTCCTTTATTTTCTTTTCTTCTCCAAAAAAGAACATTATGATTACCGGCCGTGAAAGTCTGCATTCAACAATCAAGAATAAAATTGGTAATCAGTAATGAAATAAAAAATAGTACATGAAATAAATCTTCTCACCTGGCTCTGTTTCAGAGAAATTTGTCCATATTCTCTATTAGATCCTGAGAATGAGGATGAATATCTCTGAAATATATTGTCATTAAGTTGGTGGTGCATAGGATTCAGATGGAATTTTTTAATATAAACACCACAGATGTTTACACAAAATTTCCAAATTCAGATTATTTATTTTACTATAATTTGCAGATTCTTCACAAATAATTTGCTGCTAATAAAATTTCTTGCTTCACAATTTATTTATCATTCAGCCCTTTATACTCGACAATGGTTTCATCTAGATTGCTTTCTTGTCTTCCTTCTTGATACCACTTCATTGGTCCACTATTCGGAAACAACTGACTCCCTCTACCCTAACAACTGCTTATACATGTGAGAGTAGGAACATTTTTGGCACTCAGTCGAGACTCTTCTCGGGCTGAAGATTCAAAAATTGACCTAGGTATAGATATAGATAGAAAGTTCTCCGCAGGCTTTCCGATTAATGAGTTAGCAGCTTATGAATCCTTATGTATCCTGACTCTTGCTGCCACCCACAAAATTAAAAAAACCAGCCTAACAATGGGTCACAATATCTAGGTGAAAAGGTTCATCTTATAAAATGAGATAGACAATTTCTATTAAATTAATATTGGGAAGTAAACATTAAGAGGTATAATAAAAAAAAAGTTTTTTCTCTTCAAATACAATCATTAAAATTCATTGGAGAATATTTTTTGACAACTCACCTCGCAAATTTCATGTTTTTATGATACCGGTACTGAAGTTTCAGACCTGGTATCGTCTGAAACTGCAGTATCATGAAAAATGTGAAATTATTGAGGTGACTTGTCAAAAAATGTTCTCCGATGAATTTCAATAGACAATTTCTGTTTGAATTTTAATTGTTGTTATCTCAAGGTAAAATTTTGCATTTGTTATTATTTAAATATATATATAACTTTGAGAAATATTTAAAATTAATAATTTGAGTTAGAATTTACGACTTACCTCATAAATTGTAAATTTCTTGAAGACCAGTTTTGATAAACTACTTGTGATTACAGTTAGATGGAATTGATAATGATACATAGGATTGTATCTATGAATGCATTAGACCGTAAAAGTCGTTCTCTGCTGAGAAAGTTGCATCCAAAGATGTTTTTGCATACTCAAAAGTCTGTTCATGCGATAATAATTGTCAAAATTCCTAAGCTACCTGGCGAGGTGACTTTGCAGAGAACGAATCGTGAGCAACCCGATGGGAACCGATGTATTTTGAAACCTTGCTGCTTACCTCGCTGCTTTATCCAAGATGTCGGACCTTGAAGATTTCGATCATGTTTTCGGTATATGCAGAGAAGAGGAATTTGATACAGTCTACCAAATAATTCAACTGGAAGAACAAGAGAATCGGCGTAATATCGCGCGATGCAGACATCTTCGTATACGGTTTTATTAGCGGGATGCAAGCATAAATGTGTTCCTCTAGCAGACAAAAATAATGGAAGTGGTTTTATTGCTGGGGATTCTGGGTAATTTCTTGCCAATATTACGAAAAAATCTACTTTCATGCATGACCAGTCAGTGACTCGCTAATTCGAACTTTGCACGTTCTCACGTAAAACTCAGCTCACCAGAGACTAATGTATTTGCATGCAGCCCTTAGTGTATCGAAACTGGTCTTCAAGAAATCTACAATTTATGAGATGAGTCATAAAAATGCTTACTCAAATTATTAATTAAAATAAACCTCATAGTGTCACTTCCTTTAAATATTAATGAAAAAAGTTTAAAAATTCATATATTTTTGTTCTATTCACTAACATTTGACTTGACAAATATACGTGGTCTGTCTTTGTTATTGCTCACTGCCAACATTTGGCATTTAACAGAATCTTTTGAACTTATTGAATGAACAGTTTTAGTGGTCTGAAGCAACAATCTATCAAATTACTTAGGTATTATTGGCAGCAGGAGGGGGAGTGATAATGGAATACTCAAAATCTATTCCAACATTAACCTAATGAATGGGACCACTGTACAATAAAATTTCTGTTAAAAAATCATTGTCAGATCCAAAGAAAAAAGTCATCTTTAAGTGGAAGATGCCTTAATTGATTCTTTATTGCATAAACTTTAAAATTGTATACACTATAAATTATTAAATTTTTTTAATGTATCATCATCATCATCATTATCCTGCCAGGTATTAGTCCTAGAAGAACTGTTACGGCCTGAGAAAGCGGTTTTTGTGCCATCTTTCCATAGATCGACCAAGTGACAGTTTCCCATTTGGACAGTAGTTCATTATTGCCTTGGGGATCCTGGATCTAGCCATTCTTGAGACATGTTCCTTCCAGTTTAGCTGATATCTAGAGATGTAGTCCAGTATTGGTGACACATCAAGTTCTTGAAGGATTTCTACATTTTTCTTTTGATCCCATTTGGTGTTTTATTTTTTTATGTATATATATGGTAATTTGATTATTATCATAATTACATTTTTCAGTAAATTTTCTCTCCATAATTTCACTTTCAAATTAATTAATTAATTACACTGAGCAACAAAAAATAAACTTTGTTTTTGTCTCAGAAAGAAAAATATGTGATTCTGATAGTATTTTTTCTCCTGAATTCAAATATATCGGTTTTTATCCATCATGCAAGGTTTCCGAGGGACAGAAATTTATAATTTCAAATACTTTAATATTTTCTACATTCGTAACTATACAATATTTGAACGTTCAGACTCACCTAGAAAGTAAGAAATGACGATTTTCTGCTATATTTCGCCTGTGGAGCATCCCTCTTGATGATCCAACAATAATCGGCCAGCATATTAGGATTCCATTTGCCTTGATATCTCTTTTCCATAGCTGAAATCATTTGAGTTAGCTCATTTGGTTTTATTTTACAATGGACAAATGGATGAAAAAACGTTTATTAAAAAATAATTATTTAAATCCATTAATTGAAATAAAAAAAAACTGTGGATGGAGAAATTCAGAATTCATATTTGAAAACACGATAAAAAACTGCATCAAGTACAACTATTGGTACTCATGAGACAAAAATCATGTTGACCAGTGTTATTTGAGACTTGAAAGCAAAATGTAAAGCTTTTGCCCAATGGGTTTGCTGGTCAGAGAGGTATTATTGTGGGGTTTCAATAATGTAGCATTTCCTCTACTTTAAGGTGATGTGGTTATACCGCCAGTACTCGGTCCTCAGAGCCTCATTTGTAACAGCAGGTTGCAATGACGAGCAGGTTAAGGATGAGATTTGGATAGGAGAGATGATGAAATGCACATCACTATCCCTTGCAACCCCACTGGGACGTCCAGAAAAGCGCTGGATGGAAACTTCCTTTTTGAGACCATAACAGGCCACATGGCCTAATATTTGCTGGATGATGATGATTAATAATTTCAATATAGCACTCCATCTTCATGACAGTTCTGTCCTTATTGCATATTTTTGTCCTGTTAATAAGTAACAAGATACATTGAAATCTGACATGAAAATTTAGTTTAATTACATACGTATAAGGAATGATGTATTTAAAAGCTATCATTTCTATAGAAAAAACTTTTATAAGCAATAAAAACATTGGAAGAATAAGTACAATTTTTTTTAACAAATATTATTTGTACTGGTCCCGTGCCATAGCCAAGTGGTTTACATCATGATGTCTTGGTGCAGAGCTACAGGACTTGGACTGTTCGAGTCATGGGGAAAACATTTTCTCATGTAATTTCGGCCAGTATGGGTTCAATGCCCAACCAGTGTCATGAGGAATTTATGTAGCAGCTCCAAGTTGAGAAAACCAGCTATAACGGCTGGGGGGCCCGACATGTTTGACCACATGTCATCCCTATGCTGGCTGGATGATCTTCTACCTCAGTGATTGACACATGTGAATGCGAGGCCAGCTGGTAAGCCAAGAGCTATGGAGTGTAATATAGGTTATTTGAACATTTTGAGACCAAGAATAAATGTGTAATTAATCTACATTTAAAGAACAAATGTGCCATTGAAAATCTTCAAGTGGAGAAAATATGAGTTTGGATATTTGAAGTTTCAGATGACTGATATTGGGATAATATGTACTTTCTTATTATGTGAGAATCCTTGATTTTTGTAACATTTGCTGTCCTGTCTAGTACCTGCAGACTTGTTTTCTCAATGCATTATAACCTTATTAAATTAATATCAAGAAGCTAAAGCTGTTACTATGATTGAAATAAGTATATTAAAGTACACAACTAAATTATTGTAATCAAATGGTAAAGAGAAAAATTTATGCCTTAACTGGGAAGGTTCGGGGTTCGATTCCCAGTTCAGGCATACATTTTTCTCTTTACCATTTGATTGCATTATAACCTGCTTAAAATTATCTCAGTAATTATGTTTTTTCAGTCCATATTTATATAACTATGTTGAGTCCTTTATAATTCAAACTTGCAAACATGCTATAGGGTAACTGCAGGCAATAACGCCACCTATTCAGATACTGAGCTGTAATTTGGAGAAATATTGTCTGGGATGTCTCTTATTTTTATATAACATTACTTGAGATCCTAACTACCTTTCATCCAAATATAATTTAGAAAGATATAATATTTTATGAACGAAGGGAAGAAAATCAGGAGGAGGAGAAACTGGCGTTATTGCCTGCAATGAAGGCAATAATGCCACACTGAATTATTTCAAAGTATAACACATTTCTGCTGTATTTTGATACACTATTCAGTTTTAATACTAAAAATACAAGTTAAAATAACAATCTGTGTATATAATATTATCATAGACATAACAAAAATATACATAAGAGTCCTCATGTAATGAGCACAGGTCTAATTACCTGATGTGATTTACCTTCACTCATCTAAATGCGCACGTCCATCCTCACACAGCGAACAAAGACCCGTTTTCAGCATAGATTTGCTATCACAGGTCTCATGGTACCAAACTTCACATTCTGTGCACTGAATCCAACTTTTCTTACATCTTTTATCAAAATAGTAACCTCCACAATCACCACAATACAGATCTTTGTGCAAACTTTTTCCTTCTTTATTAGTTGTTGCGGGTTTGGAAACACCTGATGCTGATGGTGTGTTTCCTTATTGAAAAGTTTCTTATTCAGAAGTACAGCTTTTACATTCACTGAACGTCTTTTCGCTTCTTTTCTGATGATCTTCGGAGTTGACAAAAGCATCTGGACAGGAGATTTTTCGGGTGTTTGGGGTTTTTTGTTCGGAATGAGGTGCTATCACTTCTGGATTTGGCCTCTCGGACACACTGCTTGGAGCAAAAGCTGTGTCTGAAAAAATGTCCGGATTCTATGGGTGGATGCCAGTTGCTCTAAACCCAGAAGCTGCATTTCCAGGAGTTGCAGCACGATACCAGGCTTCCGAAAAAAGTTTAGGAAACTGCAATTTCCATAATAATGGTGTTATTACCTGCACACCCCACTTTGTATTTAAATTAAAATATTTGTGACACATCATTTTTTTAAAATAATAACTTACTACTAATAATGAATAGTATCAATACATATTAAGATAAAACAATAATATTGACAATGGTACTATATTGTAAGACACAACACTTACCTTTTTTCTAAACGAAAATTGAAGGGTTTTCTTCACCAGAGATTAACACCACTCTTCACAACACGACTGTTCAAGCGACATTAATGTTGCAGAATGTTTCAAGGCCGTTACCAATCCATAGGGGGGAAGCTTCCCTCTACTATTCCAGTAGCTTGTAAGATGCTGACACCATCGGAATATTTACAAACTAACGTTTCTAGAGAAAATGGCGTTATTTCCTTCATGGCGTTAATACCTGCAGTTACCCTATATTAAAAACCAATTATGAATTCTTCTTACCTCATACATCTATGTTATTTAACACAGATCCATGGTGTCAGGAATCATCATTCCCATCCTCAGCTGTTGTCATGACTGTCGATTCTTCATTATGCCAGTCATTTTCTAAACTGCCATCTGGTGTTGATTTGAGAACTTTATAATCAAATTTGGTATGTCCAGAGACTGAAAATTCTTGGTTCTATGTTTTTTTTTTTTTTAATGTATATCCTTTTCCAAACTGTTAATTCCAAAGATTTAGATAGATGTTTCAAAAGTTTAACTTCTTTTACAATTCTATGATTCTCTAATAAACTATGTGCTGCTATTCCTGATTTTTCAATTTCACCATTTTTTATATTTCTAAAGTGTTCTTTTTTTGTGAGTGTCCAAATTCCTTTTTGTTTTTTCTGTATATACTTTATTGCAATCTTTGCAATTAATTTGATAAATTCCAGATTTTTTATTATCTGGGGTTTTAACTTTTTTATTAGTTAACAGAAGATTACCCAGAACCATGAATTTGATTACAAAGTTCTTCAGTATTTATAATATAAAAATAGAATACCTGAAATCTCAGTCTTCCTCAACTTTGGATTTGGGGTGAGGAGTACTTTCGAAGCATATGCTTCATCTTCAGCTTGTAACTCAGTACTGGTTCCTATTAGGTTCGTCTTCCGGGCATATAGGCCGTGGTCCAGTCATTCTTCTACTCGACGTTTCGTCTACTGCTGCGGTAGACATCTTCAGGAGATACTGCGTGCTCTCTGTGAACTCCTCAACAGTCGGCTGCAGACTGGCTGGTCGTTGGAAACTCCCTCCCTATTTATAGGCATGCCCCTGATGGAGAGGCGGTTTACTACGTGGTCCGTGTTGCGTGCTGTTTTGTCCAGGCTGTCGCTAGCAGAAGTCATAGGCTTCGTTGTCGTATTGTGCAGTGCCGGGATCCAGATTTTGTTTATCTTCATGGTTTCTTCTTTTTTGTTAAAGGAATTTTTGTGTTTATATATTTCAATGGCTTCTCTGTACAGTCTGGTGTAATAATGTGATGTTTGGCACAATACCTGTGTTTCTTCGAATCTTATTATATGTTCTTGGTTGTTCATCCAGTGTTCCGCTACGGCTGATTTTTCCTTTTGTTTTAGTCTGCAATGCCTCTTGTGTTCTTGCAATCTTGTGGTAACCATTCTTTTGTTGTGCCGATATAAACCTGTCCACAACTGCAAGGGATGCGATATATACCGGCAGTACTTAACGGATCTCTTGTATCTTTGGCTGGGCGCAGTATATTGCTGATTTTTTGTGTTGGCTTGTAGGTTGTAGATATGTTATATTTATTTAATATTCGACCAATTCTCTCCGTTATTGTCTTGATATATGGCAGATACACCTTACCCTTTGCCTCCTCCTTGTTCCCGTTTTCGGATTTGTATTTATTGGGATTTATGGCTCGGCGAAAATCTGTTTTGCTGTATCCATTGGATTGAAACGCTGCTTGGATATGATTAATTTCTTCTTGTAGATACTGTGGTTCCAAAATCCTTTTGGCTCGTTCCACCAGGGTTTTAATTATTCTGCGTTTTTGTCTGGGATGATGGTTGGACCGCTTATGTAGGTATCTGTCTGTATCTGTCAGTTCTACGTAAATCCAATAAACTTATCAAGAGCTCCACACTTGATGAAGATACTAAACGAGGATTGTACAAATCAGAAGCACTGCCACCAAGATTGTATGGATTACCAAAGATACACAAGGAAGGAATACCACTCAGACCTATTGTTTCGGCCATTGGATCACCTACATATGAACTCGCCAAGTTTCTCGCCTCACTATTGAAACCGTATATTGGAAAAACTGACACGTTTGTAAAAGACTCCACGCACTTCATAGAAAAAATAGACGCTCTGAAACTCAAGCCAAACGATAAAATAATAAGCTTCGATGTGGTTTCTTTATTTACTAAGATACCTATCCCAGACACTATGACATACTTGCAAGAACTCTTTCCCCCAGTCATAGTAGCACTGTATAACATATGCCTCACAGAAACGTATTTCCAATGGAGAGGAATATTCTACGAGCAAATAGATGGCGTGGCCATGGGAAGTCCATTAAGCCCCGTAATAGCCAATTTTTACATGGAAAAATTTGAAAAACAGGCCTTGGAGAATGCTACATTAAGACCTTCAGTTTGGCTGAGATATGTGGACGACACCTTTGTCATTTGGGAGCATGGTGAAGAAGAACTTGATAACTTCAGGCAACATTTAAATGGAATTTGTCCCAGCATCCAATTCACCCTGGAAAGAGAAGAGAACAACAGTCTACCGTTTTTGGATGTTTTAGTAATTCGAAACCAAGACATGACACTTGGACACAAGGTATACAGGAAAAAGACTCACACAGACAGATACCTACATAAGCGGTCCAACCATCATCCCAGACAAAAACGCGGAATAATTAAAACCCTGATGGAACGAGCCAAAAGGATTTCGGAACCACAGTATCTACAAGAAGAAATTAATCATCTCCAAGCAACGTTTCAATCCAATGGATACAGCAAAACAGATTTTCGCCGAGCCATAAATCCCAATAAATACAAATCCGAAAACGGGAACAGGAGGAGGCAAAGGGTAAGGTGTATCTGCCATATATCAAGACAATAACGGAGAGAATTGGTCGAATATTAAATAAATATAACATATCTACAACCTACAAGCCAACACAAAAAATCAGCAATATACTGCGCCCAGCCAAAGATACAAGAGATCCGTTAAGTACTGCCGGTATATATCGCATCCCTTGCAGTTGTGGACAGGTTTATATCGGCACAACAAAAAGAATGGTTACCACAAGATTGCAAGAACACAAGAGGCATTGCAGACTAAAACAAAAGGAAAAATCAGCCGTAGCGGAACACTGGATGAACAAACAAGAACATATAATAAGATTCGAAGAAACACAAGGTAGTGTCCCAACATCACATTATTACACCAGACTGTACAGAGAAGCCATTGAAAATATAAACACAAAAATTCCTTTAACAAAAAAGAAGAAAACCATGAAGATAAACAAAATCTGGATCCCGGCACTGCACAATACGACAACGAAGCCTATGACTTCTGCTAGCGACAGCCTGGACAAAACAGCACGCAACACGGACCGCGTAGTAAACCGCCTCTCCACCAGGGGCGTGCCTATAAATAGGGAGGGAGTTTCCAACGACCAGCCAGTCTGCAGCCGACTGTTGAGGAGTTCACAGAGAGCACGCAGTATCTCCTGAAGATGTCTACCGCAGCAGTAGACGAAACGTCGAGTAGAAGAACGACTGGACCACGGCCTATATGCCCGGAAGACGAACCTAATAGGGATCAAGACGCCGGCCGTGAAAGCCTACAGTTATACATCAGTACTGGTTGTTTGTGAGTTGTTTGCTTCGAAAGTACTTCACACCCCAAATCCAAAGTTGAGGAAGACTGAGATCTCAAGTATTCTATTTTTTATATTATAAATATTACTTAGTAACCTCAACGGTTTATGTTCAGTTGTTTTTGACTTACCTCATACTTCTTAACTCCCTTGGAGACCCAGGGTTCATCACTGCATTTGTGACATTCTTAATGGTGTATCACATTCACAACTGACGTCCAACGGCCTCCTCTCCTGCATACTGACCTCCGTGCCATCTGATGCCTGACCGACGAACTTCTAAATCAATCCTCTCTCCTTATCACCGGGTATTTCAAAATTCATAGTTATGTTTTTTATTCTTGCATATGTAAATTTTTTCCCAAATTGTGAGTTCCTTCAGTTTTTCCAAATGTTTAAGTAATTTTTGTTTTGGTTTCTATTCTGTGTTTTTCTGACCAGGCATGTGCAGCTATTGCAGATTTTTCTGTTTCTCCATTTTTAACATTTCTGAGGTGTTCCTTTAATCTTGTATTTAAATTCCTTTTTGTTTGTCCTATGTATATCATTTCACAATCTTTACAATTAATTTGATAAATTCCCGAGTTTTGGTGGTATTCAATCTTTTCATTTTTGTTGGTTTTATTAAATTCCCTAAACTGTAATCGTTTTTCGGTGCTAATTTAATGTTGAATTTGTTGAAGATTTTTTAAACTTGTTAAATACTAACGGGTGGTATGTGAATTTCCTGAATTTTTTACCAATTTCTTTATCTGTCTGAAGAGTACTTTCATTAATCATTTTTTTGTTCCTTAAATTTATTTGTTTTTTTGTATATCATCTTTTCTTGAAATCCATTATCCTTTGCAATTTTTATAATGTGTTTTTTCCCTTTATTGAGATTTTCTTTGCTCATGGGAACATTCACAAGTCTGTGTGTTAAACTGTTAAATACTACCAGTTTGTGCGAAAAATGGTTAAATTCAGTTGCTTTTATATAATTGTCAATGTGAGTTTCTTTCCTGTAGATTCTAAATTCTATTTTCTTTTTTTCTTCCTACCTACATAACTTAACCTCAACGGTGTTTCATCATGAATATTAAAAGTAAAGTTCTTCAAATCAACACCAGATGACAGTTTGGAAAATGACCGGCACTATGAAGAATCCAAAGTCATGACAACAACTGAGGATGGGAATGATAATTCACGATGCCACGGTTCTGTGTTAAATAACATAGATGTATGAGATAAGAAGAATTCACGATTCATTTGATTTTTATTCAGAAAACCTCATAATGTAAAAATTCCCAACTTTATTGTATGAATGCTATATATTTTGTAAACAATCCATATACAACATTTTTAAAACTGAAATTTTCAAAAAGGTATAATTTTTTATTGAAGGACCTGACACACATAATTTCATAATTAGCCAGTAGATTATTTTGTTGTACTTCCAATATAAAGACTCTAAATGGCAGCAAGCTCTCCTCTTCACTAGCACCATTTGTGGGGAAAATCAAAAAATTAAGTTTGCATCATTCTTATATTACTCCATGGTAATATGTTACATATGTATTCATTGTTTCCAGAGTGGACATCACGGGGCGAATATTCTGGTGAGAAATTAACTGAAGATCATCTTGTCTCAGCTGCAGCTATGTATGCTCGAGGGGAATTCTCTCGTTCATCAAGTATTATCTCTAACTGATCGTCAACTTCGTGATATAGATGCTATGAATTTCTTACATAGAATTTTCTTGCATCCCTTCATTACCCTCAGATCTGTGTATCTCAAAGTAATAGAAACTCTTGCAAAACGAGGATCTCCTTTAATGGCATCTCTCTTCCCGATTGCATTATCTCATGTTCAGACTTTCATTCTTCTCTTTATTTATTCAATCTGTGGAACCGAGAGTTTAATTTTATTTATACCAATGGTGTTATATTATGTCTCATTTTGTGTGATGGTTGTTTCCACATTTCAAATGTTATACAGAAGATGTGAATTTAGCGAGTTTAGAGTATGGTCTCGGCTTTTTATTAGTTATAGTGGTGGCAGTTTAAATCCTGAAGAAGCTGAATATCAGTATTGTAGAAATAAGCTGAGACCATATGGCAACTTCTTCCTTGCTCTTCTAATCAATCTTGTTGTGTATCCTCTGATAGCTCCTCAATGGACGCCACAATCTGAGATTACAATTCTTTCATTCTTCCTAACAATTTTAACTCTTTATACTTTCATGGATGATAAACGTGTTCCAGATTTTCTTGCATTGTTTTCATTTGCTGTTCACGTTCTAGCCAAATATCCATATGAAACAGATGCTGTCGTGAGGCAAGGGTGGAGGTTTCTGGATATTCGAATTCCTACATTTGCATCTTATGTTGTAGGGAATGGTGTAGAGTTCTGTCTGAATTTCCGTGCTGTTTTCTATCTTCTTATACCTGCTGTTTTTTGCAAAAATTGCATCGAGAGATAATTGGCGAGGAACATATAAAACTTTAATACCACATTGTGTAACATTGTCATGGTGGCAAATGGCAGTAATATCATCTCAGGGTGCAACCTGGTATGGTTTGATTAGAAGTACCTTGGCATTGGTTGGACTTGTATTGTTTTTACCTCTGGCAGGTCTTGCTACTGTCCTCCTTCCCGTTGCAGCTGTGGGGAAATATTTGGCAGATTCTGCTGTCTTAGTTCGTGTGTCTGCTAGTATAATTTTGGCATCTTTACCTCTCTCATTGTCTTACTATCTGGGACGTTGTAGAGCGCATGGAACTGCTGGAGGTTTCATCGACAAACTTATCACAAAAGTTCAGGTAAGCTACATTTGTAAATATACTAATTAGTTTCCTTGTTTTAGGAATTCACACTATGAGGTATATTCATTTAGATACAATTTTATCACTCACCTCATAATTTTCTTATTTTTTAAATTTAAACTAGTTTCAGAACTTTACATATCAGTTCCATCATCAGTATCCCTGCAGCCGTTGCCTTCTGTCGTCTTGAAGAGCCATTTTTCGCTCCCTCTGTTGGCAGAGCACTTTTCTAAAAGAAAAAACAAGAAAATGTAAAATTCAGGAAATTCACATGTCATTCATTAAAGCACCACAAGTTTCAAAATTTTAACATAAGGTTAGCACCCAAAAATTACTGTAGCATCAGTAGATTAGATCTAACAAAAATGAGAAAATAGAAGAAGGGATCTATCAGATTAAATGTGAAGAATATGAGAAAGTCTACATAGGAAAAACTAAGAGAAATTTGAAAACTAGAGTGAGAACATCTCAGAAAGTCAAAAAAAGGGAAATAGAAAAATCTGCAATGGCTACCCATGCATGGTTCGAAAAACGTCTTATCGAAAAGAAGGCTAAATTATTAAAACAAATAGAAAAACCAAAAGAACTCACTGTTTGGGACAAGATCTACATTCAAAGGAGCAAAAAAGGAAAAATTGATGACTGAAATTCCTGGGGAGAATGACCTGATTTTGAGGATTTTCAGACTGCCAACAGAGGAAGCAAAAGATGGCTCTTCAAGACGACAGAACAACGGTCTTGGGGATACTGATGAGGGAACTGATGTGTAAAGTTCTGAAACTAGTTTAAATTTTAAAAATTAGAAAAATATGAGATGAGTGATAAAATTTTACGTAAATACGAATTAGTTATTAAAAATATGTGTGCATGCAGACACATTCATAACTACAGGAGATGATAAAATGAAAAGAAGGGCTAAATTAATAAAAGAAATAGAAGAACCTAAAGAACTCATGGTTTGAGAAAAAATTCATTCTTCATTACGTGTATCCAGTTGCAGCTGACAACACGAATCCGTTGCATACATATGGTGTATAAGATGCAGTAGGGCTGCATATATATGCAGCTTGTGTGGGCATTGAATGCCCACGAGATTAAAAGAAAGAGAGTAGGAAAGACAGAAATAAACCTTTTGGCCTCGAATACTCTAATACAATCAGGGTCAAAGAAAACAAGAGGTCAGGCAAAGGAGACTGGATAGGAAAGTAAAAGTACTAGAAAAGTCTATAACCCACCAAGCTGACCGATGCTAATTGGCAGGTAGCCCATCCTTTTATTTCATATTGCATTAAATAATATGTTAACATTTTTATTATTAATTTAACTCTTCCTACTGAAGGATAAATTATATTTGAACAGAAAAATTTTCGCCTAGACCTAGACTTGAACCCAGGACCCTTGGCTTTCCGGGCCAAGTGCTCTACCAACTGACTACCGAGGCGAGTTGCAATCCAGATGCAAATTTTTCTCTTATATACATTGTAATTCCCTCGTGCCAAATGCTTGAAACCTTTGCTTCTATATTTGTAAATGGCAGCTTCTTAGTTAAGAAGACATTTATTGGGAATTGGTAGAGCACTTGGCCTGGAAAGCCAAGGGTCCTGGGTTCGAGTCTCGGTCTAGGCAAAAAATTTTCTCTTCAAATATAATTTATCCTTCAGTAAGAAGTGTTAAATTGATAATAAAAATGTCAATAGAAGGCCTACTGGCTTTATAAAGTAGTGTTAAATTCCCAATAAATGTCTTAACTAAGAAGCCACCATTTGCAAAGATAGAAGCAAAGGTTTCAAGCATTTGGCACGAGGGAATTACAACGTATATAAGAGAAAAATTTGTGTCTGGATCGCAACTCACCTCGATAGCTCAGTTGGTAGATCTCTTGGCCCGGAAAGCCAAGGGTCCCGGGTTCGAGTCTCAGTCTAGGCGAACATTTTTCTCTTCAAATATAATATGTTAACAGCTGCACCACGAGAAGGTAGAGATTTGAGAAAAAAATCTACATTTAAAAAATATGGAGGAGAAATTGATGAATTTTGAAATTTCTGGGAATGTGATTTGATTTGGAGGTTCAACAGGTGAAGGAAGAAGCTGAGCATAACTACGACAGAACAACGGTCGTGGAGTATTTACTGTGAGACAATTTTTATTAAGAAGAATATTAGGTGAGGTGAATATTAACTAACTAACTCACTCACTGGCACTATCGAACCCATAGGTTCATGGATGCACGGACATAAGCTCTCAATATATCCCTATCTTGAGCCAATGTTTTCCAATCCCCTGTATAATCTACTTCCCTCAAATCATAGTTAATGTTATTCTCCCACCTCATTCTTGATCTACCTACTGGGCGTTTTCCCTCTGGTTTTCCTACAAGAATCTTCCATGCACGTCTTTCATTCCCCAATCATGCTACATGTCCTGCCCATTGCAGTCTATGAGACTTAACTGTTCTCATTATATCTGGCTTCCTATAAAGACCATGTAATTCACTGTTATGCAGCCTTCTCCATTCACCAGTCTGTTCATCTCTCTTTGGACCAAAAGTTTTCTTAAGAACTTTATTCTCAAATACTCGCAATCTCCTTTCCTGCCTTAAAGTAAGAGTCCATGTTTCGCACACATATAATATAACTGGTAGAATAATAGTTTTATATATTTTCAGTTTAACATTTTTTGAAAGGAGTTGGGAAGTCAAGAGGTGAATATTATGAATATTAAATCAAAATGTTATCCCTTACAATGTAGTACTCTCCCTGATCCCTTCATTGCTCCATGCAAATTTTGCATTATTAAAAGGAGTGCTCTAGTTCTTCTTGTACTATGTGTTCACAAGAGTTGCATTGTTTTTTGCTTCACTGCATCCATGGGCTAGAACCTGGATCCCTTGAGTACAGGCTTAACTTTTGGGAAGAGAAAGAAATTACATGGTGCTAAGTCCAGAAAGTATGGTGGATGTTCCATCACTGGGATGGTGTTTTTTGCCAAACATATCTTCACTCTCTCATTATTGCATTTGCTCTCTCTTTGCATACTTCACTCCTCACACTACTCTAAACCTGTGAGCTTTCCATCTTGATAATCAACAATACAGCAAACTCCCAATTAACTGTGTTAATTGAGACAGAGATACGCACGGAAAATCGAAAAACATGGATAATCCAATTAAGTTATTTGGTGCCGTGGAAGTTGATTAGAAATGCATTTACCCACTTTAACACTACTTAAATGCAACAAATATTCATAAAATGTTATATTAAATGTATTTAGGTGCGAGTCGTAATTATCATTATTTTATTTTATTTTACTCGTAAATATGAAAAAATAAAAGTGGGACTATTTCCTGTCATTGACCACTCTGGTTACGACAGTTATTCAAAATGGCCACCGTAACCAGCGACAACTACACTAGTAACCACTGATGTCCACACTTATAACCAGCGATGACAAATAATCAGCGATTCTAACACTAGTAACCATCGATGGCCACACTACAATTCAGTGATTAAACCCACTGCCACAGCATATCTGTGGACTAGTAACCACCGATGACCACACTACAAACAGTGATAAACCCACTGCCACAGCATATCTGTGGTTTCAATCTGTAACAGTATTTTCAGAATGTTGATTGATACCGTTAAATTTGTCAGGGGAGGGGATTGTGAGTGAAGGTTACTCTATTGTGCAGTTCACAGTAGCACATTTAAAAATAAAGAATTTTTTCATAACAATACAAAACACAGCATCTTTAAAAAATACAGTAAAAAGAGTAATATCCTGATAATCTGCAAACCGGATAATACGTGCATGGATAATCGGGAGTTTGCTGTATGTCTACAATTAAATAAATCTTTAAAAGTGCAGTTTTATGCTTTATTCTGGAGATATAAAATTACAACATTCTTCTACTACAAGGTTTAGGCTATGCAGCCTGTTCCGGCGAAGTTAAAAGTGGAGTCCATCTTCTGCATGGTCGGCCAACATCTCTTGTTCCTCTGGGATTATATAGGAAGGTTCTTTTTGGTATTCTTTCATTGTTCATTCTCATTAAGTGTTCTGTCCATTTCTTATTATTTTTGTTGATTTTATCTTCAATTTTATATATATTTAATTCTTCTCGTATTTCATTCCTGAGGGGTTGCTGATCCCCCATCGGGCGCCTCCCCAGGTGGTGGATAGGGGAATGCCTCCTAAATATAGGTGGTACCAGGGAAATACCCGGGGTGAACCAAAATCAGCATAGCGTCTGTTCCAGATTGGACGGCTATAATGGGCAGGTAGAGCTCAGAGCCGAAGAGAAGGCTATCTACCTAAGGGAAAGCACCCTAAAAACAAAGCTGAAGCAAGTTGGGAGGCTGTAAGGTGGCAATCCCACCACCCAACTATATCTGCGCAGTCCTTGTAAGGCGGCCAGATGAATCTTTTATTACTAAAAAGCGAAGGAGAAAGCCGGACGGAATTACAACATTAATTTATTTAATTTTACAGTCATACACAGTTATGATCAATCATCCATTTATTCAATGTCTATTTTCTGTTCTAATCTGGATTCTCATAGTTTCTGGTATTGTCTCCTGGCATGGCGTTATTGTAACCCACTTCTGAAGTTGGGGCTATTAACAATGCTCTTAAACATCTCAGGCTATTAGCTTTGCAATTCAAATCTAGGCATGAAAGAGGTGACACTTTGCACAGAGGCCTCTTATTTTAGGTCTAGGGTTGTTTTACATGCTATGAATCTACAACTCATGATCTACAGCTTTACTTCCCATCTGAAGTAACCAATACTCAGTATTTTTTTGCCATGAAAAATCCATCGACCCCGGCTGGTTCTAAACCTACAAACCTCGGAACCAGGGGAGAGCATGGTAATCACTAGTCCACTGGGATCGATTCTCATAGCAGAATGACAATTAGTTTTTTTTTGTCCTAATGTCGTGGATTTGAATTTTGGCAAGTACAACATACTTGATATTTGAAGAGAAAAATTATATGCTCAGGCTGGGACTCGAACCCAGGACCTTTAGCTTTTTAGACCAATGTTCTACCCACTGAGCTATCTGGGCGAGTTTCAATCTAAATGCAAATTTTTCTCTTATATACATTGTCAATTCCTGCGCACCAAATGCTATGAAACCTTTGCTTCTATCTTTGCAAATGGAGGCTTCTTTATTAAGAAGACATTTATTTGGAAATTTTATATTACATTATAAAGCCAGGATGGATTCTTTTGATGTTTTTATTATTCATTTCATACATCTCAATGATGGATAAATCATATTTGAAGAGAAACATTATACGAAGCCAAAGGTCCTGAGGTCGAGTCCCAGTCTGAGTGTATAATTTTTCTTTTCAAATATGATTTGTCCATCATTGAGATGTATGAAATGAATAATAAAAACATTCAAAGAAGTCATAGTGGCTTTATAATGTAATATCCATCCATTCATAATAATTCTGTCCGAGGGCAGGTTTTTCATTGCAATCATAGCATTTTCATGCTATGCTTTGCAGCTTTACTAGGGAATTATAGGTGTGGTAGCTTCCTATTGCTTTCCACACTGGTGAAGGATGATGATGGTGGCCAGAAGATTTTCGGGGACCGTTGGGCCCTAAGCTTCCTGAAATTTGTCTTACAGATGAGGAAAAACCCCAAAAGAAACCTCACCCAGGAGCCCGTCCTGACCGGGAATCGAATCCAGGCTGGCTGTGTGATAAGGCAGCACGCTACCTTGAGACCACCACAGCCATGGTTATAGTATAATATAAAATTTCCAAATAAATGTCTTCTTAATAAAGAAGCTGCCATTTGCAAAGATAGAAGCACAGGTTTCATAGCATTTGGTGCTTGGGAATTCACATATATAAGAGAAAAATTTGCATTTAGATTGCAACTTGCCCAGATAGCTCAGTCAGTAGAGCATTGGTCTAGAAAGCCAGAGGTCCTAGGTTCGAGTCCCAGTCTGAGCATGTAATTTTTCTCTTCAAATATGATTTATCCATCATTGAGAGGTATGAAATGAATGAAAGCATCAAACAACATGTTTGTTTTGTGAGTTAATGTAGTAAGAGAAAAATGAGTTTAGGCTTGTGGTTAAAATATTCAGGCCAGTACTCAGGAACCAAGTTCTCTAGGCCATGCCACCTCTGTCTTCCATAAGCTGAGGTTCTCATCTTTCAATGTGTTCCCAGAAACTTTTTTTTAATAAATATCTTGTCAGCACATGATGTTGAATGAGTGAACCAGTTAGAGTAGGTCCTGCATGACTCACATACTTGATCACGGACATGCGGGTTGAGAGTTGCTCTTCGTGGATAACATGGTTCTTGAATACCAGCCTAAGAGTTATGGTTACAACAAACAACTTTGTCCACAATTGCATTATAATGACATCGAGTCTGAAAGTTAAATTTTCTATAGGATCGTAACAGGCCTTGGCCTAATACTTGGAAGGAAGAAGAAGAAGAAGAGTCTGAAAGTTATAAAAATGTTGAGTTCAACTTTTTAGTATCTTGTTTATTAGTGTAATTATTTTTACTTTCTTTTCGAAGTACACCACTGTGGTCTGTGCTGCATTGTCACACAGTGGGCCTGGGTTTGATCCCCAGTCAGGACAAGTTTCATGGGTGAAGTTTTTTTTCCAGGGTTTTTCCTCACCTGTAAGACAAATGTCAGAAAACTTTAAAGCCCAAACATCTGGCCATCATTATCATATTTACCTCATTAGATTAAATTTAGGATTAAGACCTTTTCTGTCACATCATTACCATCATCACCACCCATCATATCATTAGGGCAGTGTAACCTTGCCTCCCAGGCTCCCCAACCTCAGAATTGGGTTACAATATGTCAATGCCAGGAGAAAATAACAGAAATGACAAACTAGTGGCATTGAATTAAAAAAATAAATACCTTATTTTCATGAAACAGTATTCTTACTAACCCAAGAAATATGGGAAAATCTGAATAAAATGGGTGTAGGAAGGAGAGATACTCAGGTAGAGAAACTACCTGTTTCCGTGGACACATTCAATAACCATTTTACAAACATATTTTTACTCCTAAAGACAAAACACAGACAATAAGTGAATTACTACTGACAAATCCACCAGACAGAGAACATTTCTATTTCTTATATTTTATAGAAAACGACGTAAAGAAAACTATCAAATGAATAAAAACAAAAGCAGAAGAGATTGACCATATAAATATCACTCTTCTTAAGAAAATAATTAACACCGGCCGTGGTGGACTAGTGGTTATCCTCCTTCCCTCTGGTCCCAAGGGTCGCGGGTTCAAACCCGGCTGGGGTCGATGGATTTTTTAGGACGGAAGAATCCAAGGAGCAAGTCCTCTGGGAGGGACTTTAAGCCGTGGGTCCCGAGTCTGAAGATTTTTCAGGCTCGTAAAAAATCCTTAAGCCTGAATGAAAAGGCCTCTAAGCAAAATTTACCAAATTTTCCCGTCCTAGTACTACCTTGGTTTCCTAGATGTCAGTATGAGGCGGAACGCTGACCACGTACCACTCAAAATGACATCTATACTAAAACAAGTGTAAGTAAATTAGTATGGTTCAAATTCTTCCCTGTAGGGGGAGAGCGCCTAAATCTCTGTAAAAGGGAAAACATAGGCTTACAATACAATACAATGAATTTAATTAAAATTACAGTGGGAGGAAACACTATGAGGTATTTACATTAATAAATGAGTTGGAGAAAATACTTTAATATCTCACCTCACAAAGTTGCGTGTGTTCACGATACCGGTTTCAAAAGTGTAGTATTACTTCCAGCTTCAGTCAAATTCCAACCTACCATAACTCATGTTTCTAACTCCTCACTACAAACCTCTATGTTTCCCACATTATGGAAGCAAGCACTTGTACGTCCACTCCTGAAAGTTAAAACTCCCTTAACTCCGAATTATTTTCGATCCATTAGCATTTTACCTACCCTTTCAAAAGCTTTGGAACGATTAGTCCACAAACAACTGACTGACTACCAACTTTTTTGATCAATATCAATCAGGCTTCAGGACAGGACACAATACAAATAATGCTCTACTAAATATATGTGAAGACATACGCGAAGCATTTGATAATCGAAAACTTACTGTTCTTATACTACTTGACTTTAGTAAAGCATTTGACACGGTAGACTTGGACTTATTGTTGCTTAAACTAAAAAAACTCTCACTTTCCGACAGTGTCATGCAATGGTTCAACTCTTACCTTCGTGAGTGCCAGCAATCAGTTTTAGGAAATTTTACATTACATTCTTCTTGCACTTACCATAAAGTTGGAGTTCCACAGGGTTCGGTGCTCGGCCCATTGTTTTTTTCAATCTATATAAATTTACATATCTGACTCTCTAAAACATTGCAAACATCATTTATTTGCAGACGATATGCGGATATACATTCACGCAGACAAATATTCTTTAAATGACACGGTAACCAAACTTAATCAGGACCTTGACTCGCTAACGGCATGGACAGAGGAATATGGACTTCAATTAAATCCTAGAAAGTCACAAGCAACCATTATGGGTCATCAGAGACTATTAGGGTCAATTAACACAAATACAGTATTACATGTGTCACTTGATGGGGTTCAATTCTCTTATAGTGAGACAGTGAAAAATCTGATTATTTATGGATAAAAATTTAAATTGAAATAAACAAATAAACAACATTTGCAAAACAATCTTCTCAATAATACACTCATTAAATCGTATAAGAAATTCTTTACTATTTGCTCTAAGGACAAGCTGACGATAAAACAGAATTGTTTTGAAACATGTCCAAGAACAATTAAACATTAATATTAAGGTAAGATGATCAGACTAAAATAATATAATATTCTAAATAAATCTATGTCCTGCTCTGTAGCTGAATGGTTAAGGCAAGAAGTGTTGGCACACAGCTATGGGACTTGTGCTGGTTCAAGTCTCCATGGGGGAAGAAATTTTCACATGGTATTTTGGCCAGTAGGACCGGTGCCCACCCAGCATCATGATGCATTTGGGTACTACGATAAGTAGCGACTCCAGGTTGAGAGAACAAGCTATAATGACTGAGGGACTTGACATGCTGACCACATGTCACCCCTACACTGGCTGATCATCTACCTCTGTCATTAACACATGTGGATGTGAGGCCAGCAGCCGGCTGGTAGGATAAGGGCCATCTAGGACTGTCGTGCCAGGAGTATTTTTTAGTCTTAAATAAATCTATTCTATTTATTATTGTGTAATAATCTTATATTTTTAATTTACTAAATATTATTTATTATTTCTTATTTACTTTGTGTATGTGAGCAATAACTTATTTTTAAATATCCTTGAATTAATTTATCACTAGACAAGTCCATGCATTTTGGCAGTAATTTATTTCCATTTAAGTAAAATTTTATCACTTCCCCTCATTCTTCTTCTTGGACTGGTTTCAGAACTGGAAATAAATGATAACATTTTACTTAAATGATTAATATCTCATAATGATAATTACTAAAGAAGCAAATTGATTTCCAGTTTGAGCACTAAATATATGTACAGAGTGATTCATAAATATGGCTATACGTTTGATCGCATTTTGTGACAAATATATTATTATTAAAGGAAATACGATGTTATTGTTGGAAAGGGAATCCTTTCAAATTACAACAATAGAACAAAACAAATCGCTGCTCACGTGCAGCTTTGGCGGGTTGATTTTCGTGGGCTAGCGTCGAATGCCTCCACAATTCTCTTCGTTGTTTCTGCATCCGTGCTAATGTGAGGCCTTCCAGGAGGTTTGATTTTCTGCATCCTTACCGTTTCCAGCAGTCGATTTCTCCACTTCCCCACAGTCGACGGCTGCAATGCTACGTTAAACTCACGTCTTGCGGCCTCACGATCATTAGCATACGTTATTGCCCATGCAGCAATTGTAATTTGCTGTTGCATGTTCAACGCCATTTTGTCTAATGACGTAAGTTGTACTCTGTTTTGTTTTATTCCATTGTTATAATTTGAATAATTGCCTTTCCAACAGTAATTTCATATTTCCTGTAATGGTAATATTTTCATCACACAACGCGATCAAACGTATAGCCATATTTATGATTCACCCCGTATATAATATAAGTGTCCTGAATATCTGGTAAAAGCAAACAGTTTGAGAAGCATTGGTATAAGTGACATTATATCTATGTTCAGATCATCCTGGGAGTGGTTGCTGCGTTATCATTGGTGGTACCAGCTATGTATGATGTTGCTGGTAGCATAAGTACAGAAGTTGATTACTCTGATGGAAACTCACCAAGTCTCACTTGGGAACAGTATCAGAATTACTGTCATCAGCCTGCATGGGAACAGTCATCAGTGGCTTTGGTACAACTACAATGCTCCCATCTTGTTGGTATGTCTGTAGGTTGGGATGGATATGTCACCGATGTACGGATACGAAGCATTACTAATACTCTAGAGGCTATTTTTTCAAGGTATGTAAAAATTATAATTATTCAAATTGCAGTCAAAATTCAATATCTCAAAGTTTTTTCGGATAGACATAATGTTTTAAGTTATCGAAAAATGTATTACTTAATATTTAATTTTAGGAAGTTATATTTTGAGGATATTTTAATTATATTATTTTTAGTCTGATCATCTTACCTCAATATTAATGTTGATTTGTTCTTGAACATGTTTCCAGTCTGGACAAGCTGACGATAAAACAGAATTGTTTTGAAACATGTTCAAGAACAAATCAACATTAATATTGAGGTAAGATGATCAGACTAAAAATAATATAATTAAATGTATTACTTCTCTGTATTGAACTTTTATAGGGAGATATCACTATGAAGTTTAATTTAAGATTAAATGAAATGTTTTATACCTCTCCTCATATCCAATCTAGTAAGTAGAACGTGGTTTCAAATTCTTTGCGGATTCATCTTCAGTACCCTCTCTTTGACCGATGTTATGTCGATTAGAAGAACTACCAACAGAGGGAAGAAAAAGTAGTTCTTCTGATCGGCATAACATCGGTCAAAGAGAGGGTACTGAAGATGTATCAGCCCAGGATTTGAAACTGCGGTCTACTTAGAAGACTTAATATGAGAGGTATGAAACATTTGTGTGTTCATTATTAATTTAACACGTCTCATTGGAACAGACAAAAAACATAACATAGAAATAAGACAACTAAAAATAGAGGAATTAAACTCAACAATAGAGAAATACAGAACAAACTGGAAAGAACACTTGGCAAGGATGACTGAGAATAGAATACCAAAAGCAGCATACAACTATTCACCACGAGGAAGAAGAAGCTTGGGAAGACCAAGGAAAAGATGGAAAGAGCAGCAATTTGGAGCCGGAACAGGCTAGTAAATAAGTCTAAACCGTGAAGAAGAAGAACAAGACTTCTCATTGGAAGATAAATTTAATTTTTGCCCAGACTGGGACCCAAACCCGGGACCTTTGGTTTACCGTACCAATGCTCTGCCAACTGAGCTACCTGGGCTTTTAAAAGTAGTGTTTAATTTCCAAATAAAAGTCTTCTTAACCAAGTAGCCGCCATTTGCAATGATAGAAGCCAAGGCTTCAAGCATTTGGTGCACAGGAATTACAACGTATAAAAGAAAAAAATGTGCGTCTAGATTGGAACTTGCCTCTGTACAGCATTGGTATGGTAAACCAAAGGTCCCGGGTTCGGGCAAAAATTTTTCTCTTTAAATTTAATGAAACATTAAATTTAATCTTGCTTCTCTGTAGTTTAAATGAGAGGTTTGGCACTGGATTTTAACACTTTGAGTCCAGCGGTGGTACTAGTACCACAGCATTTAAATGACACTGAAGCTGGAGAAATCTGTGCTGGCGGATTTACAAGAGTGTTTTTCTGGGTGGTACTAATACCATTGCAGGACTCAAAGTGTTAATACCTTGCAGTTAATAACAGCAGATAATTTTTTAGACGTGGCCTTGGTACATCACAACGCTTCTCTGGAGGAAATTTCAAGGTAGGTTTCCGCATGCAATGGTTGGCAGTTCCCTTGTCAGATAAAACGTGGACTTATTTTTTTTTAGAGTCCAGAAATATGAAAGGGTGTCCACTCAGTCTCATGAAGACAACCCGAGTAGCTATTTGATACGAGAAGTCTGAAATCCAATTAAGAAAACTAAAATTAAGATTGAAGAATTGTATCACACTAACTATGTGACTCTTGTGCTGTCTTCTTGCCAGTGATAGCAAATGTTTCAGTCAGTCTTGGCTCTTTGGAACCATCATACCATGGATTAATTTTGTAAAATTTTTACAGGTTACCAACTCCACTGAAAGATACACTAACGTGTTTCTATGGAGAATATTACGATCCAGACTGTCATCCTGAAACAACGCCTGAAGCTGCCTATACAAGTTGCAAATTACTCAAAGATTTGAAAGTGAGGCATGCTGGTTGCCATCTTGAAGCATGGAATAGGTTTGTTTTTATTTCATTTGTCAAGGAGAATGACTTTATTGTTAACTTGTACCCTACCACGCTCTGCAAACCAAAAATTGCAGCATTTACCACTCTGATCGCTACCAAAAATTGAACCACGCGATCTGCTACCAAAAATTGAATCGTGTCGGATCGTACCAATGTTGTTGACAAATACCTTGAGTTGAAAACATAGATTGCTCAAATTAACATATCTTTGCCCGGCCCATAAAAGGCAAAGATCAATTCACCTTTCCTTAATACATTGTTAAGCATGTAATATATTGTACGCTATACAGATTATAATCGTGGAAGCTTTAGGGAAAGAGGAAATCATATTCGCTTGAGAAAACTTTTGAAGTTTACACTCATATCTGACATTGACTAGCTACTAAATCAATAGGCAAAAGTTAATTAAAACCAGATAACCAAAGTTTAATGAGAGTCAAAAAACAGTCAGATAGAACATTGAAATAAATAAAAGATAAATTATATTTGAAGAGAAAAATTTTCGCCTAGACCGAGACTCGAAACAGGGGCCCTTGGCTTTCCCGGGCCAACTGTGCCCCCTTCCTATCCAAACTGAGCTACCGAGCCCATTGCAAAGATAAGGAAGCAATGGTTTCAAAAAAGCATTGGCTCTATTAGGGAATTACAAACGTCTATAAGACGAAAATCGTGCGTCTCTCTAAATCGTGAACTCGGCTCGAGTTAGCTCAGTTGTTAGAGCACTTGGCCCAGAAAGCCAAAGGTACCGGGTTAGAGTCTCGGTCTAGGCGCAAATTTTTCTCTGCAAACATTTTAATTTATCTCTTCCCAGCCTCGAGAAATGTTTAAATCTATAATAAAAAACACCCTCAAATAAACAGATAGTTAGCTTACCATTGAAAATAAGTTGACAAACAAAAGAAAACCATAATATCATTGATCATCTATACGAACAATAGTACTAAACCATACGCTACTCTATTACATTTCACACTAGTCCAGCCAAGGGCTAGGATTAGGGTCCACGATCCTTGTGGCCCCACCCTGGCCTAATAAGGGACTAAAAACAAAAACCCAGCTCCTCTGAGCTACATCAACTTGACTCCTTTGGTTGACGATCCGATGTTAGTAAGCACAGCTTTAGTTGCGTAGTTCACTAGGAGAGGGGAGTATGTGCGATTAGCCACACGCGGCCAATAAAGGAAAGGAGGGGGGGTACATAGGAGAGAATTTGGTACTGTTCACTAAGATCAACAGAAGAAATGGGGACACGATGACACTTATTGTTGTGCACAGCAGGACGTTAAATCATCGGATCGAAAAACTTGAGTCGGTGGTTTCCACACTCCAGAGCATTTGCGATTATTCACCCAAGTGAAAATTGTAAATGGAAACTATGCTATGCATGTGGTGTCGATTCTCTATCTCTTCTAATACTATGTTGCCACTCGTTGTCCCCTGTATTGTGTGATTTGATGGAAAGGAGAGCGATGGCAAATACTGTGCTTTTTAAATGATTATTCAGCTACATAAACATTGGTCAAATGAATAATCTGGCAACAATGTTATTGTGTAAAAGACGTTACAAAACTCCGTTGAGCGTGGGTCACTGTTAGGGTCGCATGCAAAGACTTTAGTCTAACCTCAAATTACTTCTAATCACTGGTGGAGCTGACTCACCGTGAGCAAGTGCAAAGATTGATGGGTCTTAGCTACCCACTAACTGGTCATGCATGAAAGTCGTCGTTTTCATAATATTGGCAAGAAATTACCCAGAATTCTCAGCGATTTTTGATTTTTAAACCACTTCCATTATTTTTGTCTGCTAGAGGCACGCATTTACGCTTGCGTCCCACAAATAATATCGTATACAACGATGTCTGCATTGCGCAATATTATGCCGATTCTCCTGTTCTTCCAGTTGAATTCTTTGGTAGACTCTATCAAATTCCTCTTCTCTGCGTATACCGAAAACAAGATCAAAGTCTTCAAGGTTCAACATCTTGGATAAAGCAGCAAGGTTTCAAAGTAGATCGGCTCCCATCGGGATTCTCACGATTCGTTTCTCTCCTAAGTCACCTCAGCAGGTAGCTTAGGAATTTCAACAATTATTATCGCATGAACAGATTTTTGAGTAGACAGAAACGTATTTGGATACAACTTTCTCAGCAGAGAACGACTTTTATGGTCTAATGCATTCATAGATTCGAGCCTTAAAGTTTTAAGAAATATGAAACAGTACCTGAGATCTCTGTCGTCCCCAATAATCAGCAGTGTTGTTTTGTAGGAGGCCTTTCGATAACTTAAGTATCATTGTAATCAATGGTAAAGAGAAAAATCTTTGCCTGAACCGGGAATCGAACCCCGAACCTTCAGCTTTCCGTGCTAATGCTCTGTCCACTGAGCTAATTCATGCTTCATTCCCATCCAAACATAAATCTTTCCTTTACCTTACTCTACTGATCCCACATTCAAATGCAATGAATCATCATTCACAAATACACAATGAATAGCTTCTACAATAAGAAGACATGAAGGGACTCCACACAGCTATAGCATTATTTATTAAATTAATATTGAGAAGCTAAACCTATTACTATGATAGAAATAAGTAAATTAATGAACACAAATTATTGTATACCATTGATTACAATGATTTAATTATGTTCATTAATTTACTTATTTCTATCATAATAATAGCTTTAGCTTCTCAATATTAATTCATTTTCTGCTTAGTTTGGTGTACAGCAGAGATCTCGGGTACTGTTTTATATTTCTTAAAACTTTAACCATGTTACTACTGGGGAATGAGCTGTCCCTCCATTGCCTTCCTCATTTCATGTTGCCAATTCTTGTCCTCTGTGTTGTGTTGTGAGACTGGTATTAGAGAAATGACAAAACTGTGATTTTAAATAATCTGAAGCCTTCAGCTGACGTCGACTAAGTGACTGATTCGACATCCATGTATTAATTTTTTACATGTGTTCAGGGATTCTCCCTTCCATGAAGACACAGTTTGGCAACACTAGTGTTAACACACTTCCCCTTTAGCTGTGTGGACTTAACTTGTGCAAGTAATACATACATGATGTTTTTATTATTAATTTAACATTTCTCAATGAAAGATAAATTAAATTTGAAGAGAAAAATTTTCGCCTAGACCGGGACTCGAACCCGGGACCTTTGGCTTTCCGGGCCAAGTGCTCTACCAACTGAGCTACCGAGGCGAGTTACGATCTAGACGCAAATTTTTCTCTTATATACGTTGTAATTCCCTATCGCCAAATGCTTTTGAAACCATTGTTTCTATCTTTGCAAATGGCGGCTTCTTAGTTAAGAAGACATTTATTGGAAATTTAACATTACTTTAAAAGCCAGTAAGGCCTCTAATGATGTTTTTATTATTAATTTTTCTCTTCAAATTTAATTTATCTTTCATTGAGAAATGTTAAATTAATAATAAAAACATCATTAGAGGCCTTACTGGCTTTTAAAGTAATGTTAAATTTCCAATAAATGTCTTCTTAACTAAGAAGCCGCCATTTGCAAAGATAGAAACAATGGTTTCAAAAGCATTTGGCGATAGGGAATTACAACGTATATAAGAGAAAAATTTGCGTCTAGATCGTAACTCGCCGGTAGCTCAGTTGGTAGAGCACTTGGCCCGGAAAGCCAAGGGTCCCGGGTTCGAGTCCCGGTCTAGGCGAAAATTTTTCTCTTCAAATTTAATACATACATATTTTATTTGTTTTAATAGTATAAATGGAGATCCATTTTCCATCCATCCATAGTAATTCTGCCCGAGGGTAGGTCTTTCACTGCAATCATAATACTTTCATGCTATGCTTTGCAGCTTTATTAGGGAATTATAGGTGTGGTAGCTTCCTGTTGCTTTCCACACCGGTGAAGGTTGATGATGATAATGACAAGGATGATGATGATGGCTGGATGATTTTTGGGGACATTTGTCTTACAGGTGAGGAAAAACCCTGAAAAAACCTCACCCAGGAGCCTGTCCTGACCGTGAATTGAACCTGGGCCCGCTGCGTGACAAGCCAGCACGCTACCTCAAGACCACAGCAGTGGACGAGATCCATTTTGAAAGATAATAAAATCAAGTCTCTGTAACATTATAACTATAGTATTGTTATGTTTATTCAACTAAACACAGGAGTTTTGAATCATCATTTTTACTATAAGAGACAAAAAAGTTAAATTTAAGAAAAAATTTTATCACCTCATCTCATTTGCTATCTTCTAACTAAACCAGTTTTAAAACCTTGTTCGTTCCATCGATGAAACCAGCAAGATTCTGAAACCGTCTATTTAGTAGATGGAGTATTAGATGAGATGTTGAAATCTTTCTTAAATTTAATATATAGTGTTAATTCCTATAAAATGAAAAAGGGTTGCATAACTTAGTATTCAATTATTTTGTATATTAATTAATAGACTCTTTATGTAGGGCTAATATAAATGATGGTTTAAGCCATAAGACAGCAGCCCTGTCACCATTAACTCCACAATAGGCTAACCTCTTTGGTGTAATAATTACTCAAAGTATTCACAATGCCTAAGAAGAGATGGAAGGAATCATTGTGAATTTGGAACAGGCGAATTGCCTAAACCTTGAAGTGAAGATAATGATGATTAATTAATAGAGAATTAATTAGAATTTTAATGACTGACCTCATAATTGTAATTTTCTATATTATTAACATATTTATACCACATTAAACAATTTTTTTTTTATATCTGAACCTTAAGACATAAATTGTTGAAATGTAAACTGTTTATCCATCCTGAATCTTTTGTACTTGTTTTTTAATCATCATCATCCTCTTATCGTGTCCTCCTTTCAGAAGGTCGATTCCAAATATGCCTCCATCTTCCCGTGTTTTCCTTCTTTTTAGTTCTTCCCAGTCGTATCCTCTTCTTATAAACTTCTCTTCACTTGGTTAATCCATCTACCTTGTGGTCGTTTTCCTTGTATCTTGAGATGTAACAGTCTTTGTGGTAGTCTTTTTCATTTTCCATTTTATTTCAATTTCCAAACAATTTTAGTCTATATTTTTCTATGTCTGTTGTTAATTTTTCTACATTTAATGTCTCCCTGATTTTGTCGTTCCTTATTCTATCTCTCCTTGTTTTATGTATCATTCCACGTAAAAATTTATTTTCTGTATCTTGGATTCTGCTCAATTCCTTTTTTTATATGTCCACATCTCAGATGTATATGTTAGAAGTGGCTTGAAATATGTTTTATACATTGTCATTTTATTTTTGGGTATATCTTTATTCCAGATTAATTGTTCAGTTAAATTATAGACTTTTAAACTTTTCTCTGTTCTTTTACTGATTTCAGTCTGTATTTGCCCATTTGCATTTATCACTGTTCCTAAATATGTAAATCTTTCCACTATTTATAGATTTATACCTGATAACTTAATATTCCAATCTAACTAACTCACTGGCACTATCGAACCTATACATTCATGGCTGCACGACATAAGCTCTCCATACATCCCTATCCTGAGCCAATGTTTTCCAATCATTCCCTGTATAATCTACTTCTCTCAAATCATAATTGATGTTATTCTCCCACCTCATTCTTGGTCTACCAACTGGGCGTTTTCCCTCTGGTTTCCTACAAGAAGCTTCCATGCACGTCTTTCATTCCCCATTTGTGCCACATGTCCTGCCCATTGCAATCTATGAGACTTAACTGTTCTTATTATATCTGGCTTCCTATAAAGACCATGTAGCTCATTGTTATGTAAGTCTTCTCCATTCACCTGTCTGTCCATCTCCCTTTGATCCAAAAATTTTCCTAAGAAACTTTATTCTCAAATACTCGTAATCTCCTTTCCTCTCTTAAAGTAAGAGTCTAACTACTTATTTTAGGAATTCTCACTGTGAGGTATATTCATTAAGGTAGAATTTTTTATCACTCACCTCATATTGTTCTTCTTATTTGACTATAAACTAGTTTCGGAACATAGTTTCTGTTCCATCCTCAGTATCGTCATGACCGTTGTTCTGTCGTCTTTTCTTCAAGACGAAAGAACAACGATCATGATGATACTGAGGATGGAACGGAAACTATGTTCCGAAACTAGTTTATAGTCAAATAAGAAGAACAATATGAGGTGAGTGATAAAAAATTCTACCTTAAGAGTCTAACATTCCAATCACGTTTTTTTAATACTGTGATTAATCTTTTTTCAGAGATCTGATCATTCTCTTTGTTGTTTTATTTATTATAGATACAAATTTGAAGTGAAAGTGAAAATGAAATCTGGTATGTGGGGGAAGGGAGCAGAAGTTGTTCTTATTGCTGATGACTCATTCCGAAATTTCACATTGGCTCTTCGGCCTGGAGATCGAGTTTGGTTCTCCGGCTATCTAATGAGTGGTGGTACAAGTGAAGGAAAAGAAGTTAGTGATAATTTATTAGGTGGATCAAAACCATTAGTTGATCTTGAAGAAATTGGTTGTTTAGGATGTCACAGAAGTGAACTTCAAATACACAAAAAAGCTCCTGGAACCTTAAAGAGTGTCAGTAGTAATTCATTAATAGCTTATAGTTATGCAGGATTAAAATCTGTTCTCAATTTCATATTCAATCCTTTAGTTATATTTAAATAATTTACCATATGTATGTTGATTTAAGTGTGCAATAGTTTTGTAGTTTATATAACCCATCAGTCTCTGATGTATTGGTGTTCTAACCATTTTATAAATATCATTAACATCCTATACTATATTTGAATGACTCAATATGAATAGTGCCCAACTCCAGAAAACTAAATTTTAAGGAGTGTTTTTAATATTTTTAATCTTTCTTCACTCACCTCATATTTCTTAACTCCCCTGCATACTCGAGATTCGTCACTTCATTTGTGACATTCTCAATGCTGTATTACGTTCACAACTGATGTCCAATGGCCTTCTATCCTGCAGACCGTTGGACATCAGTTGTGAACATAATACAGCATTGAGAATGTCACAAATGAAGTGACGAAACTCGAGTATGTGGGGGAGTGAGGGAGTTAAGAAATAAGTGAAGAAAGATTAAAAATATTAAAATAAACCTCATAGTGTTATTTCCTACTACATAATTTAAGGAGTGTGGTTTGTTTTTCTTTTCTCATTGAATTGGATCGGTTTTCTATGTGAAATATGTCAACATTGCAGATAGATGTTGCTGTTATATTTATTTTAACATTGTTCATTCCTGGACAAATCAATTTTTTTAAAAATAAAAATTAACGTTTGAACTGGGAATCGAACCACGGACTTCTTATTCTCTACATCGGTGTGTAGCCCACTACATTCCAAACATGGCACAAATGTCATCATTTTGTTCCACTTATACAATTCTCTATTATCTGAAGGCAGATGGCTAGAGCTATCAACACCGTCAGACGATTTCTATTAAAAGTATTTTTAACAATAATTTTACTTACTTTTAAGTGGTAAAGCTTAATATTTTGATGTTAGAGAAATGTATAAGTGGAAAGAAATGTTGGTGTTTGTGCCGTGTTTGGAATGGTGTAGTGGGCTGCACACCATTGTATAGAATCAGAGGTCCGCAGTTTGATTCCCAGTTCAAATGTTAACTTTTCTTTTAAAAATGCAGATAGAGTAGATGTGTGACTACCTCAACTGCCATTTAAACCAACAAAAGTAAAAAAAAAAAATAAATACATTTGGAGTTGGGGTGTCTTTTCATATTGGGTGATTCATTTCTTGTTTGGTGTGTAATATAGGAGCAGTGAAATATACACCAGTGGAAGTCGTGCAACAATATACAACAAAAAATTCAACTAAATCGGAATTTTAAAAAATCAGTCATTGTACTCAGAAGAAAAAGTGATCTCAGAGGGCAAGATGGCAGGAGACTCACAGACAATATCAACACAACCCATGAAAATACAAAAAGCTTTCCAGCATATTACTGTTGAAATTGTAAGAAATATGACATACTCGTAA
This sequence comes from Diploptera punctata, assembly GCA_030220185.1. Lineage (NCBI taxonomy): Eukaryota > Metazoa > Arthropoda > Insecta > Blattodea > Blaberidae > Diploptera > Diploptera punctata. The sequence continues at coordinate 22,786 of JASPKZ010004714.1, read as the reverse complement.
CCAATAACCTAAACACTTGATCCTATAGAATAACTTCCAGCTGGAACTGCAAGGATTCTCTGAAAAGAAAACCAACACAAAAACATTGAGCTGAAACAAATTGCTCTTGCATCAATTAACGAATGCTATTCAGATACAGAATTGTGGTGAATATACATGAATGGCTCCAAATTAGAGCAAGAAGGAAATGCTGGAGCAGGAGTTTATTGTTAAGAGTTTGCACACTACAAATCAACAGAAATAGGGAGTTATTAAGTTATGTAGGTAGGAAATAACACTATGAGGTTTATTTTAATTGATTTTGAGTTGTATTTTGACTCGCCTCATATTTCTTGACTCCCATGCAGACCCGGGTTTCGTCACTGCATTTGTGACATTCTCGATGAAGTGATGAAACCCGGGTCTGCATGGGAGTCAAGAAATATGACATGAGTCAAATACAACTCAAAATCAATTAGAAATAGGAAGATTAGTTTTTGAAGGAGAAATCAAAGCCATAGAAGTAATACTATCGAATCTAATTACCAAAATCCATTTTTTCAACAGATCAGTGATCCTGAAAGACTCCTCAACAGCAATAGAAGAAATTACATCAAACAACACACAAACATTTTTATGAATGAGTTGGACAAAATATTTTTAATATTTCACCTCATAAGGTTGTATGTTTTCATGATACTGGTTCCAAAAGCATTTTTTTAATACTTTTGAATGATACTGGTTCCAAAAGCATTTTTTTACTTTTGAATGATACTGGTTTCAAAAGTATTTTTTACTTTTGAAACCGGTATCGTGAAAACATGCAACTTTTTGAGGTGAGATATTAAAAATATTTTCTCCAACTCATTCATAAATTGAAAACACCTCATAGTGATGTTTTTATTATTAATTTAACATTTCTCAATGAAAGATAAATTAAATTTGAAGAGAAAAATTTTCGCCTAGACCGGGACTCGAACCCGGGACCCTTGGCTTTCCGGGCCAAGTGCTCTACCAACTGAGCTACCGAGGCGAGTTACGATCTAGACGCAAATTTTTCTCTTATATACGTTGTAATTCCCTATCGCCAAATGCTTTTGAAACCATTGTTTCTATCTTTGCAAATGGCGGCTTCTTAGTTAAGAAGACATTTTTGGAAATTTAACATTACTTTAAAAGCCAGTAAGGCCTCTACTGGCTTTTAAAGTAATGTTAAATTTCCAAAAATGTCTTCTTAACTAAGAAGCCGCCATTTGCAAAGATAGAAACAATGGTTTCAAAAGCATTTGGCGATAGGGAATTACAACGTATATAAGAGAAAAATTTGCGTCTAGATCGTAACTCGCCTCGGTAGCTCAGTTGGTAGAGCACTTGGCCCGGAAAGCCAAGGGTCCCGGGTTCGAGTCCCGGTCTAGGCGAAAATTTTTCTCTTCAAATTTAATACACCTCATAGTGTTACTTTAATTTTGATTAAATACACAAAAAATTCTGTCGGTTATCAAATGCTGAAAACTGTTAACAACATTGAACAGACAACATAAGCAAAACTTCTGCATACAGTAATAAGAGAAATTAAAACCAAAATCACCCAAACACATCAAAAGGAAATAAAAAAATATAAAGACAAGAAGTGAATAAACATATATGCATGATTATTTCAAACCATAAGAATCCTGACTGATCATGATTGGCTTTTCATCTGAAGAGAATAAAGTATTGGAATGGACAACAGCAAATATGCAAAGAAGATGCCTTAAAGAATGGGGACCATCAAATGCAGCGTATTGTTTTTATAAACACAAACAACAACAAATAATATATCAAGTTTATAGTGGGAAGCTAGTAGAAAAATGGCATAAAAACTAAATTCTTGGCTATTAAGCAACAAGCAATATACCTCAAGTCTAATTTATTATTTAATGACATATAATGTTTTAAAATCATTAGGAAATAACATTATGAGGTTTAATTTAGTATTTGAGTTTGTATTTTTAAACATTCTTACCTCATATGTTTGTTTTGTTGGACGATCATTTCAAAGCTTATTGCTCCATCCTCAGCTTGTCACATACTGGTTTTTTCTTTTCTTCAAGTTGGCGCTGATCTGTGTTCCAAAGTATTTGGTAATGAGGTTCCTTTCTCCGGGAATTTCGAAGTTCATAATTTTCCCCTTGTTCTTCTGTATATAGATTTTTTCCCATATTGTGAGTTCATTGGTATTTTCTAACTGTTTTAATAATTTTGTTTTTAGATCTAAAATTATTAAAAGAGTTAGAAAATACCAATGAACTCACAATATGGCAAAAATTTATATACAAAAGAACAAGGAGAAAATTATGAACTTTGAAATTCCTGGAGAAAGGAACCTCATCATCATCACTTGGTGACAGCTATTGGTGCTGTCCAGTGTGCCTTTCCTGGGACTTGTGTTTGTCCCTTGTTGGCGAATTCGCGTGTGTATTTGGTATTGAGTTCAGCTGGTATACCCTAGCCTACACGGTGATTTTATAGGGATTTATTTTATTGTTTGGAGTAATGTGAGATTTATATGGATATTGTTGCCAAGGCAAATAGATCTCGCTTGATTGGGGCATCGGAAACCGTGTCGCTGAAGAGCTCGGCTCGATTCAGGACCTCATTACCAAGTTCTTTGGAACACAGATCCAGGGCCGACAACTTGAAGAAAAGAAAAAAACAGTTTGTGACAAGCTGAGGATAGAGCAATAAGCTTTGAAACGATTGTCCAACAAAACAAACATATGAGGTAAGAATGTTTAAAAAATACAAACTCAAATATTTGACATATAATGTGTTGGTTACTGTATGCATTTTTGGAGAGCTTCCATTTGCCATTTTACATTCCAGAAACATTAAGTTAAGTCTTAATTTCCTGAGGCACTGTGCAATGGAAAATGATTTCTGTCCATCATTGAATTTGAATCATTATTGAGCACACATCTTAGATGTAGTGATTGTAAGGCCATAAATTGACAGTAATTTTAAATATAGGGCCATTAAATCATGGCTGCCATAGCACATGATTGCAAACCAATATTGATTGCTCTAACATCAAATATCTCCCTTATTTATATTTATTTTTCCAATGAGACAAATGTTAATTCATCTGACTGGCTTCCCAGTGCAAATTCTTAAATTGTTAAAACATTGTGCATTTTGGTTTATGGAGGAGATATTATCATGACATCATCTAAATTGTTGCAGAGTACATATTTATGTTAACTCTGTGTAAATAATGGGGTGACAATCATGCCCTGTCTTTAATCTGAGTATTTCTTCTTCTTCCTTCCAAGTATTAGACCAAGGCCTGTTACATAAACGAAGGGAGGAAAACACGAGGATATATACCCATCAATAGGAACCTCAAACTCGATGCTATTCTTTTTGCAGACGATTTAGATTTTCTGGCACTTTCCGAAAATGATTTTCAATGATCAATTTATAATTTACAAAATATAGGTGCCAAATTTAATATGGAAATATCACTTATTTTAGGAATTCTCACTATGAGGTATATTCTACCTTAATGGAAATATCAATTAACAAAACTAAAATTATGGCATTTCATGGGAAGGACCCCATACAAAGTAAAATCTGTCTCCAGAATAAAATTTTAGAGAGATTTAATCAATTTAAATATCTTGGATATTATCTCTCTATCTGGGATGAAAAGGATATCCCTGAAAAAATTACTAGTTATAATAAAAGTTTCGGAATTATTAATCAAGTTATGAAACAATCCCTTGTACAAAAAAAACACCAGATTACGTTTATATAACACTTTGGCTAGACCATTGTTAACCTATGGTAGTGAAGCATGGACACTAAAAAGATAACATGAAAGCAGAATAACGGCTTGTGAAATGAGATTCATGCGCAGAACAGCGGGTTACACCAGATGGGATCGGAAAAGGAACACCGATATCTTGAAAGAATCTGAGTATTTAAATGAAATAGTGATTCACCATGTCTGTGTAAACATACTAAATTTAGAAAATTGAAGCAAGTAGTTTCCGTGGGGAAAAGAAGATATACCCTCTTATATAAGCTACACTCCAATTGCGGTGTAAATAGTTACTTATACACCAATTAGGCTAGTAGATTTTTGTGCTGATTTTGCAATATTAGTTTTCTGTAATACATCCTTTAGTTTTAACCATAACTAAGTTGAATTATCTAAGGAGATATTTATTCCTGACAGTTACTCCCAAGAAATAGCTTTATTTTTAATAAATTAATGAGTCATGTTAACATCTTACCTCATATTGCATGTTTTGCAAACACGGTAACTATAGTTTTCAAATGAATCTTGTCATTCATTTTCAACCGACATAGGGACTACCCGGATTATTCGTTGGAATCGCCCTCTATAAACGTTGCTATCTGGTGTTGATTTGACGAACTTCCGAGGACTATCGGTGCCATCTGGTGTTGATTCGATGGCAACGATATCTCGAAGTTCGTCAAATCAACACCAGATGGCAACGTTATAGAGGGAGATTCCAACGAATATCTGGTAGTCATAATGGCGGTTGAAAATGAATGACAAGATCATTTGAAAACTATAGTTACCGTGTTTGAAAAACATGAAATATGAGGTAAGATGTTAAAATGACTCATTAATTTATTAATTAAGAACCTCATAATGTGTTTCCCAATTTTAACTTTGAATAAGCTTTATTTTTACTAAGTGTTCTTACAAATTGTGTGTAAGTGCAAAACTAAATTATATAATATAAATATATGTCTGTGATAAAATGTATTTTGAATTGTAATACATTTATATTTTATAGAATATTTGAAATAGAGTTGTATTGTAATAAGTAATTATTAAAAAAAATTGTGTGATATAAATTGTGCAGCTCGTAATAAAATACACAGTGTACAACGAATATATATGTACATATATATATGCAATGTAATATAGTATGAAAAGAGATTTTTAATTTGTGTTTTTGAACACATCTTTAATCCATTTGCTTCAGAAGATGAATTCTGTTTTAAAATAACCTTCAACTTGGAAGACAATCCAGCTTTGCTTGATTCAGGCTCCAAAATATTTTATATATTCCTTGACATTGTTAACATATCCTAGTATTGAAATATAGCTTGTCTTTTTTGTTATTTCTGCAATTATGTTTCACCCCATTATCTTTTCTTAATTTTAAGATTTTTTTTGTCTGATACCACTTATTTACTCACTGGCACTATTGAACCCATAGGTTCAGAGCCACACAGACATAAGCTCTCCGTACATCCCTATCCTGAGCTAATGCTTTCCAATCATTCCCTGTATAATCTACTTCCTTCAAATCATAGTTATTCTCCCACCTCATTCTTGGTCTACCAACTGGGCATTTTCCCCTCTGGCTTTCCTACAAGAAGCTTCCATGCACATCTTTCATTCCCCATATGTGCAACATGTCCTGCCCATTGCAGCCTATGAGACTTAATAGTTATTATATCTGGCTTCCTATAAAGACCATGTACGAGGGTCATACTGAAAGTCATGAGCAACATTTTTTTAAACAATCATATTTATTTTAGACAAACCAAGTACACCATGTTAATCTACAGACCTTTGTGCTACTTTTCAACATAGTCTCCATTTCTTTGCACACATTTTGTCAAGCGTTCTACAAGCTTGAAAATTCCCTTATGATAGAAGTCCGTTCCAGCTGCTCGAAGACACTGATGCACTGCTTTCCGAATATCCTTCAGCGTCTCGTAGCGTTGGCCTCTCATCTGCTCCTTCACAGAACCGAAAAGATGGTAGTCGGAGGGTGCCAAATCGGGACTATAGGGAGGATGTGGAAGAGTTTCACACCCAAATGTCCTGATCTTCTCCACAGTGGCACGAGCAGTGTGAGGACGCGCATTATCGTGTTGCAGAATGATCTTCCTTCCAGGATGTTTGTTGTGCAATGCACGACGGAGCTTCACAAGTGTCTGGATATAGCGGGCAGCATTTATGGTTTGTCCAGGTTCAAGAAATTCAATCAGAATGCAACTTTGCGCATCCCAGAAGACGCTGCCCATAACTTTCCCTACATATTACACTGTCTTCACTTTTTTCTTTGATGGCGAATTCAAGTGGTGCCATTCCATACTCTGGCGTTTTGTTTCAGGCTCGTAGCGATGAAACCAGCTTTTGTCACCTGTCACAATACTTGTCAAAAAATCATCACCTTCATTTCGAAATCTCTGAAGAAGGTTATGGGTGATGGTTCTTCTCTGAAGTTTGTGGTCTTCACTCAATAAACGTGGAACCCAACGGGCACTAACTTTTCGGTAACCTAAGCTGTGAATCATTTCTTGCACTGCACTGTGTCCTACTGCAAGTTTTGTAGCGATTTCATTCACTGTGATACGCCTGTCGTCTCTAATGAGTGCATCAACTCTTTCCTTGTTGCAATTCATGGAGGCAGAGCATGGGCGACCGCTACGAGGCTCATCTTTGATACTCGTGTTCCCATCTTTAAAATGTTTCACCCATCTCCTTACACTGCTGGCACCCATGCAGGCATCTCCGTAAGCACATTGAAATCTTTGGTGAATATCAGCAGCAGATTGTTCCTCTTTAACAAGGAATTCAATGACAGCGCGCTATCCAAACGAAACATTGATGTCTGCCATTTTGGAAACACTGCGTGTGGTCGCATGATAGAAGCTATGACACCACAAAACGGCAATGTTGTGGTATAAAGTCTGTAGATTACGATCCTGCAGTTGTTTTTGATACATTGTTGAAATTTGAATTTTAACAATGGGTTGCTCACGACTTTCAGTATATGACCCTCGTAGTTCATTGTTATAAAGTCTTCTCCATTCACCTGTCTGTTCATCTCTCTTTGGTCCAAAAATTTTCCTAAGTACTTTATTCTCAAATACTCGTAATCTCCTTTCCTCCCTTAAAGTAAGAGTGCAAGTTTTGCGCCCATGTAATATAACTAGTAGAATAATAGTTTTATATATTTTCAGTTTAACATTTTTTGAAAGGAGTTGGGACATCAAAAGTCTCTGCAATGCATAATAGCAAGCATTTCCAGAATTGAGCCTATGTTTAATTGTCTGATACCACTAGGTTATCTTATATTTCTGGCATTGGCAGAATTGTAGTCCACGTCTGAGATTGAGGCACCTGGATGACAGAGTTACGTTATCCCGATTATACGTTGGGTGACAAATGATAACGAAGCACTAGGAGAGTTCTTAAACCTAAACTTTATCTAAATTCCAGATCATGGGCAACAATAGGAATAATTCCCTTTAAGGAAAAATTTGTGGGTCTGACCAGAATTGAACCCAGGACCTCAAGAACTGTAGTCAGAAGTTTCGACTGCAATACCATGAGGCTGGTGTGTAGAATATTGTAAAAATAAGGGAAAATTCTTTTGAAAAATTACTTTTTTTTAGATTTTGAAAGGATCTTATAGACATCAGTTGTGCCCCTTCAAAAGAAAGCCTGATTCTTAACTGAACGTCACATGTCTCCTATTTGGCATAGCAGAAAAGCCTAAGATGAACTGCAGAGGAATTTGGAATTTAATCTAGGCATTTTGATGCACAATGTTTGATTAAAAATGGTATACTAGCACCTCTCCTAATCCCAAGATTGATAATTTTATAATTAAAATTTCCAGCTCCATATGGAATCAAATCTGAACTTACTAGTCAGGAAGCAGACATGCTACCACCTGAGCTACCATTGCCAGTCAATGTAAGAAATAGTAATTTAAAAAATTAATTTGCCCATTTTTCTAGTTGAATATTGCCTTAACAAGACTAGTTTAAACTATGATAGGATCTAAGGGCCGCATGCAAATACATTAGTCTCTACTCAAATTACTTCCAATCACTGGTGAGCTGACTTTCCGTGAGCAAATGCAAAGATCGAATTAGCTACCCACTAACTGGCCATGCATGAAAGTCGTCGTTTTCATAATATTGGCAAGAAATTACCGAGAATTGTCAGTGATAAAACCACTTCCGTTATTTTTGTCTGCTAGAGGAATGCATTTACGCTTGCATCCCGCAAATAATACCGTATACGACGTCTGCATTGCGAAATATTATGCCAATTCTCCTGTTCTTTCAGTTGAATTCTTTGGTAGACTCTATCAAATTCCTCTTCTCCACGTATACCGAAAACATGATCGAAGTCTTCAAGGTCTGACATCTTGGATAAAGCAGCAAGGTACACGGCAAGGTTTCAAACTACATCGGTTCCCATCCGGTTGCTCACGATTCTTTTCTCTGCTAAGTCACCTTGCCAGGTAGCTTAGGAATTTCAACAATTATTATCGCATGAACAGGTTTTTGAGTACGCAAAAACATATTTGGATGCAACTTTCTCAGCAGAATACAGGCAGAGAATGACTTTTATGGTCTAATGCGTTCATAGATTCGAGCCTAAGTCCATTATTAATTATTTTGTCCATGATAACATTTGCTGGTTTTTTAAACAAATGGTTAATATCTAACATCGAGCAGTTGGTGATGTCATTTGTTCTCTTCTGCTCCAAACTTTATAAGAAAGATGTAATAAAGAATGGCCAGAGATGATGATCTGATCCATGTCCTTTAATATTATGGAAAAGGCAAATAGGAGATTCAGCTATATATACAGATGCTTGTGGAGAATCATGTCCTGTAAGCTGCCGTTACATGAAAGGGGGATTATATTTATTATCTGAAGTTGCCAACTATAGCTTATGTAGCTACTGGTAGGTCTAACTTTGTTAGAAGGGTTAGGCAAAAAGGTAATATCCATTAGTGAATAGTTGTGAACATTGTATTTTCATAATATTTAAGGAAGTGACACTATGAGGTTCATTTTAATTAATAGAGAATTGGAATTTTAGCAAGCAACTCACCTCATACAAGAGTAACTCTCAAAGTTTCCGGACCTGACTGTACCGTTTATGACAGAAAGAAAACAGTGCCAACAGCATGTTGAGAGGTCCTTTGTTAGTCAGCTGACATAGTTTCCGCCCGCCTGCACCCCTCATCCCTTAGCAGTTGTGGGTCAAATGATAGGGGGTGACAGGTACTATCAGACTGCAACATGGAACCACAGCGAGAACATTTTCAAGCAAGATTTTCTATGATTTTAAAAGTGGCTTAAACCAGGTGCAATCGCTTGAAAGGCTTACACAGTCTTTTGGGGACCTTGCCCTTCAAGTACTACAGTTTTCAATTGGTTTGGCAGAGTTTAAGAGGGTAGAATCTCTCTTGAAGATGAAGAGAAGAGTGGGAGGCCTGTCAATGGCAGTGACTGTGGAAACATCGATGCTGTGGAGAAGATGATGCGAAAAGATGCCTGTATGACTTGTAAAGACATTGAGGCATCCTTGAGGATTGGATCGGGGAGTGTTGCAAATATTCTAAACATCTATCTTAGGGGCAGCAAGGTGTCATTTCGTTGATGCCACACAGACTCACTGAAGGTCAAAAGATCATTCGAGTGGAATGGTGCCGTGAAATGCTTCGGAGATTCAACCATGGGAACTCTCGCCGCATTTCTGAGATCAATATAGGTGACAAGACCTGGAATTACCAATATGATCCCGGTAAAAAGCATCAGTTGTTGGTATGGGTCTTTCCTGATGATGATCGACCAGTCAAAATGAAGAGAGCAAAAAGTGTTGGGAAGAAAATGGTGCTCACTTTCTTTGCTACAGGTGGTCATGTGACAACAATAACACTTGAAATCAAAGGACAGTGACTGCACAGTTGTCCTCCCACAGGTATTCCAAAAATTGCGAGAAAAGCTCCCAAGAGCTGAACTGAGGGGCATCTTGTTGCACTACAATGCCTCTGCCCATCTGACAAATGATTTTCTGAAGGGGACTCCTGTGCAGCTGTTGACCCATCCTCCTTACAGTCTGGAACTGGCTTTTTGTTTCCTATGGTGAAGGCTCGATTGCGTGGGAAGCAGTTTTCAACACCTGAAGATGGAGTTGCAGCATGCCAAGGGGAGTCTGTGCACTGGATGAAAGTGACTGGCGTCAGTGCTTCCAGTTGTTCAGGAGGATGCATAGATGCTCAGGGAGAGTACTTTGAGAAGATGTAATGGTAAGTTTTAAATTATCTCTAAATGTTGCCAGTATCCGGAAACTTTCTGAGTTACCTTCATATTTGTAGATTTTTTGAAGACTATATAGTTTCAGTACGTTACATATTTATCATAAGTAATGCCACGAGTGATTTCCAATTTATCTAGAGAATTTAGAAATCAAGAGAGGCATTTGTTAGGACTATTTAATGAATAAAATTAAGCTGTTTACTCACAAATGATTGTTTAACTATAGTTATTTTAAATATTTATATATTTAATGTAAACGGCAATGTTTGAAAACAAATCAGAAATGTGAGGTTATGTTCATTCACTGCTGCTTGATCATATTATTTATTGCCAAATAAGATCGCAATATTGTAAGAGTGCACCCAAGTGGAGAAATAATTAAACACATCAAACTATATATCATAATATTACGGGTTATTCAATTATTTTTTTAGTAAACAACTCATTAAAATCAAGGAATCTTTTCATTAAAATTAATCGGAGAACATATTGTTTAAACAACTCACCTCATAGGATTCATGCTTCCATGATATCGCGATTTCAAACATAATCATGTTCATCGTCAGCCATAACTCCGACTGATGAAATTCTTCGGCGTCAACTATTCTATTGTCGCCATCTTCAGTGCTGCCATCTATGGTTGAATTTATGAACTTCGAAATCAATGTAATTTCGTTAGGGATATCAAAATTCATTGATCTATTTTTGTTTTTCTGAATGTATATTTTTTCCCAAACTGTCAATTCCAAAGGTTTCTCTACTTGTTTTAAAAGTTTAGCTTCTCTTCCAATTTTATGATGTTCTAATAAACTATGTGCAGCAATTGCAGATTTTTCAATTTCACAATTTTAATATTTCTGAAATGTTCTTTTGTCCGAATTTCCAAATTCCTTTTTGTTTTTCCTATATAAACTTTATTGCAATCTTCACAATTTATTTGATAAATTCCATATTTCTTACTGTCTGGAACATTGACTTTTTTATTGGTACTTAGAAGATTACCCAGACTAAATTTATTTATTGGTGTCAAAGAAATGTTGTATTTGTCAAAATTTTTTGAAATTTCCTATGCATTTCAGGATGGTAAGCAATTTTCTTGTATTTTTTCTTTTCTTTGCAATTTTGTAGAGTAGTATATTGCAAAGAAAAGAAAAAATACAAGAAAATTACTTACCATCCTGAAATGCATAGGAAATTTCAAAAAATTTTTGACAAATACAACATTTCTTTGACACCAATAAATAAATTTAGTCTGGGTAATCTTCTAAGTACCAATAAAAAGTCAATGTTCCAGACAGTAAGAAATCTGGAATTTATCAAATAAATTGTGAAGATTGCAATAAAGTTATATAGGAAAAACAAAAAGGAATTTGGAAATTCGGACAAAAGAACATTTCAGAAATATTAAAAATTGTGAAATTGAAAAATCTGCAATTGCTGCACATAGTTTATTAGAACATCATAAAATTGGAAGAGAAGCTAAACTTTTAAAACAAGTAGAGAAACCTTTGGAATTGACAGTTTGGGAAAAAATATACATTCAGAAAAACAAAAATAGATCAATGAATTTTGATATCCCTAACGAAATTACATTGATTTCGAAGTTCATAAATTCAACCATAGATGGCAGCACTGAAGATGGCGACAATAGAATAGTTGACGGCGAAGAATTTCATCAGTCGGAGTTATGGCTGACGATGAACATGATTATGTTTGAAATCGCGATATCATGGAAGCATGAATCCTATGAGGTGAGTTGTTTAAACAATATGTTCTCCGATGAATTTTAATGATTATACCTCATAATGTTTACTTCCCAACATTAATTAAATATAATCTTTTCATTATTTGCTATATTCAATGTACTGTATTTGTTGGAGAAAAATAATGCTTTGACCTGTTCAGAACATTAAAAAGGAGGAGCTTTCTTTATCACAAAAGCAGGTGCTGATAAAGAGAAATCGATAAAGAGTGAGGTGAAACACGACTGTCATTGGTTGTAAAACAACATTCATTGAAACGTGATTGGTCATTGACCAGCATTTGTGGCATGAATTAAAGAGTCATTATCAATTGCTTCTAACTGTTGAATTGGCATTTGGCAATCTTGTAGGTTGACTTCTGCCCCCTCTGTTGGCTGATTGATGAACTGATGGGATTTAATTTGGAATTTCATCAGTTAACAGAGGGAGCAGAAGTCAACCTATAGGATCGCCAACCACCGATTCAACAGTTAGACGGAATTGATGATGATACATAACATATTGAAACTATAGTCTTAAAGAAATTTACAAATATTAGACGAGTCATTAAAATTCCAACTCTCTATTAATTATATTTTCAGATTGGAAGTTTTAATTGCCTATAATTAATATTAGGAAGTAACACTTCAGTTTTTTTAATAATCAATGAAGAATCTGAAATTAACACCTCATCTGATAATTTGTTGATTCTTGATAACATTGATCTATTATAGGAAATATCACTATGAGTTTTATTAAGATTTAAAATAAACACGTAAAAAGATGAGGTATAAATAATTTTAAGTCTTGAGAACATGTTTCAGAAGGGTGTCCATCTATTGTCAGCTCTAAAATAAAAAAAATCATATCCAACTGTTGAATTGGTGGAACAACGGTTGGATGTATGCTGAAGATAGATGAAAACCCTTCTGAAACATGGTCTCAAGAATGAACAGATTATATGAGATGAGGTGTTAATTTTAGTTTTTTTTAATGATTATATAACTTATTAATTAAATAAAAATAAAACATAGTTTTATTTGATTTTCACATTTATTATATATTCAGTGACAGCTGTTTCTGTACACTGTACCTTCTTCAGACATGTTAACAAATTTGTCACTGAATTATATAATAAATATGAAAATCAAATAAAACTATGTTTTATTTTATTTAATTAATAAATATGGATTTTCATCAAGTAAACACCAACTCGATTGATTATATAACTGCCTATGTTAAGAACAAGATACTTTTATTTAGAGGAAAGTTGCACTAATTTGATAATCATGTTTGTTTTGATATTTCTATGCCTTCAAGTAGGTCTACTATTTTTCACATAGCTTTTCCATTGTTAATATTGAGAAAGTTTATACATTCTATATAGTAGAAATTACTTTTTGTTACAGGTATAATCACAAAATAGTAGGAAGTTGTGCTGGGATTTTTTGCTTATTTCTCATGCAATGAACATTAATAAATTCAATGCTTTATTTCTAAGCCAGTCCACCGCTGTGGTCTCGAGGTAGCGTGCTGACTTGTCACGCAGCGGGCGCGGGTTCGATCTCCGGTCGGGACAGTTTTTCTGGGTGAGGTTTTTATCAGGGTTTTTCCTCACCTGTAAGACAAATGTCAGGAAAACTTTAAGGCCTAAACGGTCCCCAAAATCATATGGCCATCATCATCATCCTTCACCGGTGTGGAAAGCAACGGGAAGCTACCACACCTACAATTCCCTTGTAAATTTGCAAGCATAGCATGAAAATGCTATGATTGCAGTGAAGGACCTGCCTTCGGGCAGAATTACTATGGATGGATTTCTAAGCCTTGAATATCATGTAGGCTACTGTATCCATCCTGATAGAAGTGTAGTTTGACTCATTTGGGAGATATGGGTGCCAGCAAAACTGACTAAGGTTTAATGTTAATATTATTCGTTTTTAAACACCTTAATGATGGACAAATTATATTTGAAAAGAAAAATATATGCCTAGCCCAGTCTAGGCGTATATTTTTCTTTTAAAATATAATTTGACTAAGGTTTTCCTCACTTGTCAAGAATACTGCTGGGTTGAAATTTCGTTACCAAATTATATAAGTAGAATAAATAATGCCATATGACTTAGATCTTAAAGGCATCTTTGAGCAAGGAAAAGTATCAAATCGATTATGGGAAATAACATTATGAGGTTTTCAAGTTAATAACTAAAAGCAAGTCTTTAAATCTCACCTCATACTCCATGATCTTCAAGCATGGAACTCCAGTTTCTGGAGGCATCTCTCCCATCTTCAGCCATCTTTATGGGCCGCATGCAAATACATTAGTCTCTATATTTGAAGAGAAAAATTTTTGCCTAGACCGGGACCCGAACCCGGGACCCTTGGCTTTCCGGGCCAAGTGCACTACCAACTGAGCTACCGAGGCGAGTTACGATCTAGATGCAAATTTTTCTCTTATGTACGTTGTAATTCCCTTGCACCAAATGCTTCAAACCATAGCTTCTATCTTTGCAAATGGCGGCTTCTTAGTTAAGAAGACCTTTATACAATTAATAATTGTTAAATTAATAATAAAATCGTCAATAGAAGCCCTACTGGCTATAAAGTAGTGTTAAATTCCCAATAAATGTCTTCTTAACTAAGAAGCCGCCATTTGCAAAGATAGAAGCTATGGTTTCAAGCACTTGGCACAAGGGAATTACAACGTACATAAGAGAAAAATTTGCATCTAGATCGTAACTCGCCTCGGTAGCTCAGTTGGTAGAGCACTTGGCCCGGAAAGCCAAGGGTCCCGGTCTAGGTGAAAATTTTTCTCTTCAAATATAATTTATCCTTCAATAAGAAGTGTTAAATTAATAATAAAATCGACATTAGTCTCTACTCAAATTACTTCCAATCACTGGTGAGCTGACTCACTGTGAGCAAGTGCAAAGATCAAATTAGCTACCCACTAACTGGTCATGTATGAAAGTCGTCATTTTTGTTATATTGGCAAGAAATTACCCAGAATTCTCAGCGATAAAACCACTTCCGTTATTTTTCGTCTGCTAGAGGGATGTATTTATGCTTGCGTCCCGCAAATGATACCATATACAGCAATGTCTGCATCGTGCAATATACGCCTATCAAATTCCTCTTCTCCGCATATACCGAAAACAAGATCCAAGTCTTCAAGGTCCGACATCTTGGATAAAGCAGTAAGGTTTCTAAGTACATTGGTTCCCATTGGGATTCTCACGATTCGTTTCTTTTCTAAGTCACCTCGCCAAGTAGCTTAGGGATTTCAACAATTATTATCGCATGAACAGATTTTTGAGTACGCAAAAACGTATTTGGATACAACTTTCTCAGCAGAGAACGACTTTTATGGTCTAATGCATTCATAGATTTGAGCCTACGACTGTTGAATCCTAAACCAGGATCCAACAGATTTAACAGTCATAAAGATGGGAGGGATGCCTCCAGAAACGCAGTTTCATGTTTGATCACCGAGTATAAGGTGAGATTTAAATACTCTTTATTTATTGGTTATTAAAAGGAAATAAGTATTGCACATTATATTAGCACTTTATCAAAATATATATTTTCAGAACAATTCAGTATTATAATACAGTATGCAAATTAATCATATTACAATATCTAATCATATGAACAAAATTACTTTCATTATATTACAAAATGGTGTCGTTAGAACTTGTTCTCTTATTACTTTAGGAATAAACTACAATATAATTAATTACAAGATACTCAATAAGCAGAGATACACATTTTTATATTTCTTCATATATATATTATATAACATTACAGGCGACATCAATTAGTTTAGAAGAAACTCTTGATCCATCAGATGTTTCATCACATTTACATCACAAATACTTTTTCAAGTTTCTTGAATGGGTAAATCTCCTTCGTCTTAGGGCAGATATTATCTGACCATTATTTTCGAGTGCCATTTGTTCCAAAGCCTGAAAAGATCAATTATGCTCTACAAAGTATTTTACAATAACTCAGTCCAAATAGCCTAGTTTTCCACCATTACTTCATAATTATTGGGATTTTTACTTGATTATATTTACAGAGAGGGGGCCCGCCGTAGTGTAGTGGTTAAGACAATGCGCTACAAACCAGAAGGTTGAGGTTCGAGTCCCAGTGGGGTCAGGATTTTTAAACTGACCCAAACCTTCTGGTAGCACCGTGGTCCTGGGGTCGACTCAGCCTCTAACTGAAATGAGTACCATACACATTCTGGGGGTAAAGGCAGCCATCACACAGGGCGGACATCAAGTGCCAATTGTCTAGAAAAAGTGGGAGCCTTAACCTCCTACTACTTCAGGATCTCCTATGGCCTGTATTGGGATCACTTTACCTTTTTATATTTATAGATAGTTATAAAAATGCCTATATATTTTTTAATGGCTGTGTTGATGACTGACCCTGCTAAATTGCATTCCCAACATTAGCTACAATTCACAATTTATTACTATGCCTTAAAAAGTGAGTCATTTATATTTAAATTTATTTTATTGAAAGATATATTTTAAAACATATTTAAATTTAAATTTTGTAAAATTATAAAATAGATAGTTATATGTAGAGATCAATGTTAGACATTATTAGTTTTAAGATTTGAAAATTAAAAAATACTATTGTAAATTAATATTTAAATTTAGGAAGTGATATTTTGAGGTTATTTTAATTATATTATTTTTTTAGTCTAATCATCTTACCTTAATATTAATGTTGATTTGTTCTTGAACATGTTTCAAAACAATTTTGACAATTCAAAACAAGCTGACGATAAAACAGAATTGTCTTGAAACATCTTCAAGAACAAATCAACATTAATATTGAGGTAAGATGATCAGACTAAAAAAATAATATAACTATTGTAAATTACTTATTTTAGGAATTCTCACTCTGAGGTATATTCATTAAGGAAGAATTTTTTATCACTAACCTCATATTGTTCATCTTATTTGACTATAAACTAGTTTCGGAACATAGTTTCTGTTCCATCCATAAATTATTAAAACAAATAGAAAAACCAAAAGAAATTACTGTTTGGGAAAAGATCTACATTCAAAAGAGCGAAATGAAATTGGTGAACTTTGAAATTCCCGGTGAGAATGACCTGGTTTCGAGGTTTTTCAGTCAGCCAATGGAAGGAGCGAAGGACAGCTCTTTAAGACAATAGAACAACGGTCGTGACGATACTGAGGATAGAACAGAAACTATGTTCCGAAACTAGTTTATAGTCAAATAAGAACAATAGGAGGTGAGTGATAAAAATTTCTACCTTAACTATTGTAAATGTCATCAAAATTAGGTAGTTAAGTTATGTAGATAGGAAATAACACTATGAGGTTTTTTAATATTGTTTATTTTTTATTTGTCTCACCTCATACTTTATAACTCCTCGCAAACCCAGGGTTTCGTCACATCATTTGTGACATTCTCAATGCTGTGACACGTTCACAACTGACGTTCAACGGCCTTCTATCCTGCAGACTGACCTCATCAGATGGTCAGTCTGCAGGATAGAAGGCCGTTGGACGTCAGTTGTGAACGTGACACAGCATTGAGAATGTCACAAATGATGTGACGAAACCCTGGGTTTGCGAGGAGTTATGAAGTATGAGGTGAGTGAAATAAAAAATAAACAAAATTAGGCAGTCATATTTAAAGAGAAAAATTATACGCTCAGACCGGGACTTGAACCCGGGACCCTTGGTTTTCTAGTCCAAGTGCTCTACCATTTGAGCTACCTGAGCAAGTACCGATATAAACGCAAATCTTTCTCTATATACGTTGAAATTCCCGCCCACCAAATCGAAAATTAGGCAGTGTTTATTTTTTAGATGAAAGTTTTCTCCAAAACTGTCAATTCTTTTGATATTCCTCTTTACCTTTACGATTTAAGTCTGCAACTTTTTTTGTTCAAATAGTACTTGGTAGGAAGGCAAAGAATGTGAAGTCATAGTGGATTAGACTAATTTCAGATAACCATGTGTCCTTCAAATGGTTTGCTTTGGAGATTTCATTCGATTCAATTTCTTTGCTATCCAGTATAGTGTAATGTTATTTTTCCTATATTATATTATTTTGTCTGGGAAAGCTGAAGATAAAACAGAGAATTGTTTTGAAACATGTCCAAGAACAAATCAACATTAATATTGAGGTAAGATGTCCAGACCAAAAATAATATAATTAAAATAACCTCAAAATATAACTTCCTAAAATTAAATATTATTTTTCCTGTTGGTTTTTTTTTACAAGGTGTTAATTATGGTTGCACTCTTTAAATGCTTCATTCATAGGATATGCTGCAAAAAGATAGTATTCTGTTTGTCTGCAGACAAAAAAGTTTTATCTACACGGGCCATTTTAAGATTTAGTAGAAAAAATATTTATATTAATAGGTCTTATTGAATATTTCAATGTTATATTTAAATATGAATACTTTCCAATACTGGGCAACATTATTTTCAAAAGAAAAATTAATGCTTGAATTGGGACTTGAACCCCAAACCTCTGGTTCTATGCATCAGTATGCAGTATGGTCCGGGATTCAAGCATTAATTTTTCTTTTAGAAAATAAAACTTATGGATATTTTAAAATACAATAGGAAGTAAACATTAAGAGGTTTGTTTAGTAATTAAGACATTTAGTCGGGTACATCTTACGTTTTATGGTTGTTCTTGTCGAACATATGTTTTAAGGCTTCTGAGCTCCATCGTCAGTGATTACAGACTGAATTTTCTCAAGTTGTGCGCCCTGATTCTGATTCCTGCTCTCTCTGCCTCTGGTCCAATGAAATTACTAATGAGGTTCCTTTCTCCGGGAATTTCAAAATTCATAATTATTTCATTGTTCTCTGTATATAGATTTTTTCCCCATATGGTGAGTTCATTTTTGTTTTTTAACTGTTTTAATAATTTTGTTATATTTAATTAATGTTGGGAAGTAAACATTATGAGGTATAATCATTAAAATTCATCGGAGAACATATTGTTTAAAAAACTCACCTCATAGGATTCATGCTTCCATGATATCGCGATTTCAAACATAATCATGTCATCGTCAGTCGGAGTTATGGCTGACGATGAACATGATTATGTTTGAAATCGCGATATCATGGAAGCATGAATCCTATGAGGTGAGTTGTTTAAACAATATGTTCTCCGATGAATTTTAATAATAATTTTGTGTTTACATCTTCAGAAAATTCAGTCTGTAATCGCTGATGATGGGGCTCAGAACCTTGAAACATATGTTGGCAAAAACAACCGTAAGAGGTAAGAATGTACAGACTAATGTCTTAAATATGGATATTATTCAACAATTGTTATACTCACCTGTTCTCCATAGACATAACCATTAGGCAACATCATGGGTTGATTGTGTTCATTCAGAGGAAGTCCAGAGATTGTACAAACCAATCTTGATTGTGAGCAGTGAGCAAATGGAAGTGGCTGCGCAAGTTCATTCAGAGCATCTTGACATACAGGACAACTTGGATTACGGCTGTCTCGGGAGTTACTGTAGCACTGAGTAAATAATTGTTAAGGAAAATATCTTAAGGTACGTTAGTTTAGTAACTATAATACTAATAATAGAGAAGCTCTACAATAAATTTAATGTACAGTAATTTAACTAACTTCAGTAGAACTCACACAGTGAAGTAAAGTACAAAGCTTTTCTAAGAAAACTTGATGTATATTTGTGATATTTAATTTACTTATTGTCACTTTTCCACCGCTGTGGTCTCGAGGTAGCGTGCTGCCTTGTCACGCAGCAGGCCCAGGTTTGATCCCCGGTCAGGGCAGTTTTTTTTGGTGAGGTTTTTCCTCACGTGTAAGACAAAATGTCAGGAAAACTTTAAGGCCCAAACGATCCCTGAAATCATATGGCCATCATCATCATCCTTCACCGGTGTGAAAAGCAACGGGAAGCTACCACACCTACAATTCCCTAGTAAAGCTGCTCAAGAATAGCATGAAAAGGACTTGCATTCAGGCAGAATTACTATGGATGGATGGATTGTCACTTTAATTCCAAACTATCACATATTTTTTCTATTAATTTATTTTTTTTTTTATATCATTTATTAAAAGGTAAACTAGTTGAACATAACAATCTACAAAGCAATTATAAGAATTAAATGAATCGTGATTTCTTCTTACTTCATACTTCTATGTTTTTTAAACACAGCACTGCAGTATCAGCGACCATCGTCACCATCCTCAGCTGTTTTCACAACTGTCAATTTTTTCTTTTGCCGGTATTATCCAAACTGCCATCTGGTGTTCTTTTTGAAGTAATTATTTTCTATTGTAATCAAATGGTAAAGAGAAAAATTTATGCCTGAAACCGGGAATCGAACCCCGAACCTTCAGCTTTCCGTGCTGATGCTCTAACCATTGAGCTAATCCAGGCTTCCTTCCCATCCAAGCATAAATCCTTCCTTTACCTTACTGTCTTGGTCCCACATTCAAATGCTATGAATCATCATTCACAAATACACAATGAATGGCTTCTACCTGAAGAAGACATGAAGGGACTCCACATAGCTATAGCATTATTTATTAAATTAATATTAAGAAGCTAAAGCTGTTACTATGATTGAAATAAGTATATTAAAGTACACTACTAAATTATTGTAATCAAATGGTAAAGAGAAAAATTTATGCCTGAACCTAATGCTATAGCTATGTGGAGTCCCTTCATATCTTCTTCAGGTAGAAGCCATTCATTGTGTATTTGTGAATGATGATTCATAGCATTTGAATGTGGGACCAAGACAGTAAGGTAAAGGAAGGATTTATGCTTGGATGGGAAGGAAGCCTGGATTAGCTCAATGGTTAGAGCATCAGCACGGAAAGCTGAAGGTTCGGGGTTCGATTCCCGGTTCAGGCATAAATTTTTCTCTTTACCATTTGATTACAATAATTTAGTAGTGTACTTTAATATACTTATTTCAATCATAGTAACAGCTTTAGCTTCTTATATTAATTTATAAATTATTTTCTAAACTGCCATCCTTCAAAAGAACACCAGATGGCAGTTTGGATAATTACCAGCAAAAGAAAAAATTTACAGTCGTGAAAACAAGCTGAGGATGGTGACGATGGTCGCTGATACTGCAGTGCTGTGTTTAAAAAAACATAGAAGTATGAGGTAAGAAGAAATCATGATTCATCTAATTCTTATGAATTAAACTTCATACTGTTAAAAATTCCCAAATTTATTATACAAAGCAATTAATCTAAATAAAACACAAAAACCATCCTAGTTACTTTACCCCTTTTTTTTTCAAATAAAAGTTTGTATTAATAACTAATAAAAATGAGTCATCTCTCACCTCATATTTCATGTTCTTCAAGCATGGTACTGAATTCGTACAGATGAGAGGTAATATGAATGATAGTAATTATAATGGCCATGTGATGTTCGGAGACCATTTGGGTCTCAAAGTTTCCCGACATTTGTGTTACAGGTGAGGAAAAACCACCCAGGAATCAAACCCGATAGTGTGCTATCATAATTAATTTATGATATAAAATTTTGTGTTGCCTAATATAAAATAGACAATTATGAAATTAACATAACATTTAGGAAGAAAATATTTTATGCACTTTTCCTGACACTGCATCATATTTCTTATTTAACTATGTATAATAGAAATAGTAATGTCTAGGATAATGCATACAATTAAAATCATAATTCTCTTCTAAAATTGCAAAAGGACAACCAAAGCACCAAGGGCCAGAAAACAATACCGTGTACTTATACATCTTATTTATGGTATTATACAAAATCACAATTTGTCAACACACATAATTTGTTATATCATTAGCTAAACCTATTATTTTACATGAACCCACTAGTCATCATTAAACAATCAAGATGCTAGCTAGTTCTGGTTTTGCCCATCCAGAATTCTTTTTCCTAATGCCCCAGGTTGTTATTTTGACATTTTTGGTGTTCTCTCCTGGCATGGCGTATTTATAACCCACTTCTAAGGTTGGGGCTCCTGGAAGGTGGGTTATGCTGCTCTGATATGAGAGTTGATGATGTGCCAGGAAAGACCTTTAAACTAAACTTAATTTAATTAGATGAATATGATATTGATGATGATGGCCAGATGGTGTTCGGAGACTACTGGGGCCTTAAAGTTTCTTGACATTTATCTTACAGGTGAGGAAACTTGTCCCAATCGGGGATTGAACCTGGGCCCGCTGCATGACAAGGCACTAAAATTGGAGTAAATAATTAGATTATGTAAAAAAAATTGTAATGGTACGGTCACATGAAAAGAATGACTTGGATTCAGGATATGCAAATAACAATAAGAGAAAGATGATAGAGGAAGGGCAATGGAAGACTGGAAAAGAACTTCAAATTCAATATTTTACACAGAACTTTGGGTATCAGAAGATATATTTGAATAGAAAAATGATATGCTCAGACTGGGATTTGAACCCAGGACCTTTGGCTTTCCAGGCCAATACTCTACCACTGCCAATACTCTACCACTGAGCTACCCAAGAGCATTGGCCTGGAAAACCAAAGGTCTTGAGTTCAAACCTCAGTCTGAGCATATAATTTTTCTCTTCAAATATAATTTATCCTTCAGTTAGAAGTGTTAAATTACTCATAATAATATCCTCATCAGAAGATATTTTCACATTGTTAAACCAGTTTTAGACAGATTTTTTTACAAATATTGTAGTTTATCAACTTTGCAAGAAAAAAAAAGGATATGGTGTCTTGAGAGCTGATAATCCAGCTTGCAGCGCTACAGTGAAAACAGATTGAGAAGCTAGTTGAAACAAACGATAATCTCTTGACGAAACTGCTCCACCAATCGATCCCAACGACTTTCATCTAGTAGTTCCTTATAAGGTGAGAGTTCTATAACAAAATTACAGTTCATTTTTTAACAGAGGGAGTAAGAAG